>JAKWBO010000052.1:0-261134 GCA_034336685.1 Luscinia luscinia
ATTTGGGGTGATTTAGGGGTTAATTTGGGATGATTTTGGGATGATTTTTGGGGTGACTTTGGGATGATTTTGAGGTGAGTGGGGTGATTTTTGGGATGATTTTGGCTATTTTTGGGCTATTTTTGAGATGATTTTGGGGTGGGTTTTGGCTATTTTGGGGTCATTATGGGGGCAATTTTGGGTATTTTTGGGATGATTTTTGGAGTATATTTGGGATGATTTTTGGGGTGATTTTGGGATTATTTTTGGGGTATTTTTGAGATTATTTTGAGGGGATTTTGGGGGTGATTTTGGGTGGTTTTGGGATGATTTTTGGGTTAATTTTTGGGTGATTTTGGCTGATTTTTGGGCGATTTTGGGGTATTTTTGGGGTATTTTTGGGATGATTTTTGGGGAGATTTTGGGGTGACTTTGGGATGATTTTCTGGATGATTTTGGGGTATCTTTGGTGTGATTTTGGGGTGTTTTTGGCTATTTTTGGGATGATTTTGGCTATTTTTGGGGTATTTTGGGATGATTTTGGGATGATTTTTGGGGTGACTTTGGGGTATATTTGGGATGATTTTGGGGTCAATTTGGGGTGATTTTGGTGCGATTTTTGGGGTGTTTTTGTGGTGATTTTGGGGATATTTTGGATATTTTGGGATGATTTTTGGGGGTGTTTTTGGGGTGATTTTGGGGTGATTTTGGGATGATTTTTGGGTGATTTTGGGGGTATTTTTGGGGTGATTTTGGAGTGATTTTGGGGGCACTTCTGGGATGATTTTCAGATGATTTTTGGGGCGATTTTGGGATGATTTTGGGGTGATTTTTGGGATAATTTTGGGTGTTTTTTGGCTATTTTTGGGATTATTTTGGGGGGATTTTGGGGGTGATTTTGGGTATTTTTGGGACGATTTTTGGGATGATTTTGGGGTTAATTTGGGCTGATTTTTGGGATCATTTTTGGGGTTAATTTGGGGTGATTTTGGGATGATTTTCTGGATGATTTTGGGGTGATTTTTGGGGTATTTTTGGGATGATTTTTGGGGTGATTTTGGGGTATATTTGGGATGATTCAGGGATGATTTTTGGATGATTTTTGGGGTGATTTTTGGGGTATATTTGGGATGATTTTGTGGTCAATTTGGGATGATTTTGGGATGATTTTTGGGGTATTTTTGGCTATTTTTGGGGTATTTTTGGGATGATTTTTGGGGCGATTTTGGGTATTTTTGGGATGATTTTTGGGGTGTTTTTGGGGGCGATTTTGGGGTCAATTTGGGATGATTTTGGGGTGTTTTTGCCTATTCTTGGGGTGTTTTGGGGGTATTTTTGGGATGTTTTTGGCTGTTTTGGGATTTTTTGGGCTGATTTTTGGGGTATTTTTGGGATGTTTTTGGGATGTTTTTGGCTATTTTTGGGATTTTTTGGGCTGATTTTTGGGGTATTTTGGGGATGATTTTGGGTCTTTTTGGCTATTTTTGGGCTGATTTTTGGGATGTTTTTGGCTATTTTTGGGATGATTTTTGGGGTATTTTTGGGGTATTTTTGGGCTATTTTTGGGGTATTTTGGGCTGTTTTTGGGGTGCCACTCACCAGCGTGGCGTTCTTGGCCCCCACGCTCGCTCTCTGCACCAGCAGCTTCTTGTCCCCGAGCTGCATCCCGTTGAGCCCCGCGATGGCCTGGGGAATTATTCGGGAATTTTGGGAATTTTTGGGGATTTTGGGGATTTTCGGGGATTTTTGGGGATTTTTTGGGGAGCTCAGGGAGGGCTGGGGAGTCCCAGGTGTGTCTTTGGGGTTCCCAGGTGTGTGTTTGGGATGTTTTTGGGGTTACCTGGTGTGTGTTTGGGGTTCCCAGGTATATTTTGTGGTTCCCAGGTGCATTTTGGGGTTCCCAGGTGTGTGTTTGTGGTTCCCAGGTGTGTGTTTGGGGTTCCCAGGTGCATTTTGGGGTTCCCAGGTGTGTTTTTGGGATGTTTTTGTGGTTCCCAGGTGTATTTTGGGGTTCCCAGGTGCATTTTGGGGTTCCCAGGTGCGTGTTTGGGGTTCCCAGGTGCATTTTGGGGTTCCCAGGTGTGTGTTTGTGGTTCCCAGGTGTGTGTTTGGGGTTCTCAGGTGCATTTTGGGGTTCCCAGGTGTGTTTTTGGGATGTTTTTGTGGTTCCCAGGTGTATTTTGGGGTTCCCAGGTGTGTTTTTGGGATGTTTTTGGGGCTCCCAGGTGCATTTTGGGGTTTCCAGGTGTGATTTTGGGGTTCCCAGGTGCATTTTGGGGTTCCCAGGTGTGATTTTGGGATATTTTTGGTGTTCCCAGGTGCATTTTGGGGTTCCCAGGTGTGTGTTTGGGATGTTTTGGGGTTCCCAGGTGCATTTTGGGGTTCCCAGGTGTGTTTCTGGGATGTTTTGGGGTTCCCAGGTGTCTTTTGGTGTTCCCAGGTGCATTTTGGGGTTCCCAGGTGTGTTTTGGGGTTCCCAGGTGCATTTTGGGGTTCCCAGGTGTGTTTTTGGGATGTTTTTGGGGTTCCCAGGTCTATTTGGGGGTTCCCAGATGTGTGTTTGTGTCCCCCAGGTGCATTTTTGGGATGTTTTTGGGGTTACCAGGTGTGTTTTTGGGGTTCCCAGGTGTGGTTTTTGGGATATTTCAGGGGTTCCCAGGTGCGTGTTTGTGGTTCCCAGGTGTATTTTGGGGTTCCCAGGTGTATTTTGGGGTTCCCAGGTGTATTTTGGGATGTTTTTGGGGTTCCCAGGTGTGTTTTTGGGGTTACCTGGTCGGTGACATTGATGCCCACGTATTCACAGAAGGCGTAGCCCTTGCTCAGCCCCGTGGCTCTGTCCCTGTGCCCCCAGGTGAGTTTTTGGGATGTTTTGGGGTTCCCAGGTGCATTTTGGGGTTCCCAGGTGTGTGTTTGGGGTTCCCAGGTGTGTGTTTGGGATATTTCTGGTGTTCCCAGGTGCATTTTGAGGTTCCCAGGTGTGTGTTTGTGTCCCCCAGGTGCATTTTGGGGTTCCCAGGTGAGTTTTTGGGATGTTTTTGGGGTTCCCAGGTGCGTGTTTGTGGTTCCAGGTGCATTTTGAGGTTCCCAGGTGCAGTTTGGGATTCCCCAGGTGCATTTTGGGTTCCCAGGTGTATTTCTGGGATGTTTTTGTGGTTCCCAGGTGCATTTTTGGGTTCCCAGGTGTGTTTTTGGGATATTTCTGGTGTTCCCAGGTGTGTTTTTGGGATATTTCTGGTGTTCCCAGGTGCATTTTGAGGTTCCCAGGTGTGTTTTTGGTGTTCCCAGGTGCATTTTGTGGTTCCCAGGTGCATTTTGGGGTTCCCAGGTGCATTTTGGGGTTCCCAGGTGCATTTTGGGGTTCCCAGGTGTGTTTTTGGGATGTTTTTGGGGTTCCCAGGTGTATTTTTGGGGTTCCCAGGTGTGATTTTGGGGTTCCCAGGTGTGTTTTGGGGTTCCCAGGTGTGTGTTTGTGTCCCCCAGGTGTGTGTTTGGAGTTCCCAGGTGCATTTTGGGGTTCCCAGGTGTGTTTTTGGGATGTTTTTGGGGTTCCCAGGTGCATTTTGAGGTTCCCAGGTGTGTTTTTGGGGTTCCCAGGTGTGTTTTTGGGATGTTTTTGGGGTTCCCAGGTGCATTTTGAGGTTCCCAGGTGTGTTTTTGGGGTTCCCAGGTGTGTTTTTGGGATGTGTTTGTGTCCCCCAGGTGCATTTTGGTGTTCCCAGGTGTATTTTGGGAGTTCCCAGGTGTGTTTTTGGGATGTTTTTGGGGTTCCCAGGTGCATTTTGAGGTTCCCAGGTGCATTTTGGGGTTCCCAGGTGCATTTTGGGGTTCCCAGGTGTATTTTGGGGTTCCCAGGTGTGATTCTGGGATGTTTTTGGGGTTTCCAGGTGTGTGTTTGTGGTTCCAGGTGTGATTTTGGGGTTCCCAGGTGTATTTTTGGGATGTTTTTGGGGTTCCCAGGTGCATTTTGGGGTTCCCAGGTGTGTGTTTGGGATATTTCTGGTGTTCCCAGGTGCATTTTGGGGTTCCCAGGTGTGTGTTTGTGTCCCCCAGGTGTGTGTTTGTGTCCCCAGGTGCATTTTGGGGCTCCCAGGTGTGTTTTTGGGATGTTTTGGGGTTCCCAGGTGCGTGTTTGTGGTTCCAGGTGCATTTTGAGGTTCCCAGGTGCATTTTGGGGTTCCCAGGTGTGGTTTTGGGATATTTTTGGTTCCCAGGTGCGTGTTTGTGGTTCCAGGTGTGATTTTGGGGTTCCCAGGTGTGTTTTGGGATATTTTTGTGGCTCCCAGGTGTGATTCTGGTGTTCCCAGGTGCATTTTGGGGTTCCCAGGTGCATTTTGGGGTTCCCAGGTGTGTGTTTGGGATGTTTTGGGGTTCCCAGGTGTGTTTTGGGGTTACCTGGTCGGTGACATTGATGCCCACGTATTCACAGAAGGCACAGCCCTTGCTCAGCCCCGTGGCACTGTCCCTCTACCCCCAGGTAAGTTTTTGGGGTTCCCAGGTGTGTTTTGGGATGTTTTTGTGGCTCCCAGGTGTATTTTGGGGTTCCCAGGTGTATTTTGTGGCTCCCAGGTGCATTTTGGGGTTCCCAGGTGTATTTTTGGGATGTTTTTGTGACTCCCAGGTGCGTCCCAGGTGTGTTTTTCAGGTCCCCAGGTGTATTTTGGGGTTCCCCAGATGCATTTGGGGCATTTTTGGGGTTCCCAGGACTGTTCTGAGATGTTTTTGGTGTTCCCAGATGCATTTTGGGGTTCCCAGGTGTGTTTTTGGAATGTTTTTGGGGTTCCCAGGTGTGTGTTTGGGGTCCCCAGGTGTATTTTGGGGTTCCCCAGATGCACTTGGGGCGTTTTTGGGGTTCCCCAGGTGTGTTGGAGCAGCCCAGGTAAATTTTTGGGGTTCCCAGGTGTGTGTTTGGGATGCTTTTGGAGTTCCCAGGTGTGTTTCTCGTGTTCCCAGGCTGCATTTTTGGGTTCCCAGGTGTGTGTTTGGGATATTTCTGGTGTTCCCAGGTGCATTTTGAGGTTCCCAGGTGTGTGTTTGTGTCCCCCAGGTGCATTTTGGGGTTCCCAGGTGTGTTTTTGGGATGTTTTTGGGGTTCCCAGGTGTGTTTTTGGGGTTACCTGGTCGGTGACATTGATGTCCACGTATTCACAGAAGGCACAGCCCTTGCTCAGCCCCGTGGCACTGTCCCTGTGCCCCCCAGGTGAGTTTTTGGGGTTCCCAGGTGTGTGTTTGTGTCCCCCAGGTGCATTTTGGGGTTCCCAGGTGTGTTTTTGGGATGTTTTGGGGTTACCTGGTCGGTGACATTGATGTCCACGTATTCACAGAAGGCACAGCCCTTGCTCAGCCCCGTGGCTCTGTCCCTGTGCCCCCCAGGTGCGTTTTTGGGATGTTTTTGGGGTTCCCAGGTGTGGTTTTGGGATGTTTTTGGGGTTCCCAGGTGCATTTTGGGGTTCCCAGGTGCATTTTGGGGTTCCCAGGTGTGTGTTTGGGATGTTTTTGGGGTTACCTGGTCGGTGACATTGATGCCCACGTATTCACAGAAGGCGTAGCCCTTGCTCAGCCCTGTGGCACTGTCCCTGTGCCCCCAGGTGTGTTTTTGGGATGTTTTTGGGGTTCCCAGGTCTATTTGGGGGTTCCCAGATGTGTGTTTGTGTCCCCCAGGTGCATTTTTGGGATGTTTTTGGGGTTACCAGGTGTGTTTTTGGGGGTTCCCAGGTGTGGTTTTTGGGATATTTCAGGGGTTCCCAGGTGCGTGTTTGTGGTTCCCAGGTGTATTTTGGGGTTCCCAGGTGTATTTTGGGGTTCCCAGGTGCATTTTTGGGATGTTTTGGGGTTCCCAGGTGTGTTTTTGGGGTTACCTGGTCGGTGACATTGATGTCCACGTATTCACAGAAGGCTCAGCCCTTGCTCAGCCCCGTGGCACTGTCCCTGTGCCCCCAGGTGTGTTTTTGGGATGTTTTTGGGGTTCCCAGGTGTGTGTTTGTGGTTCCCAGGTGTATTTTGGGGTTCCCAGGTGTGATTTTTGGATGTTTTTGGGGTTCCCAGGTGTATTTTGGGGTTCCCAGGTGTGTTTTTGGGATGTTTTGGGGTTCCCAGGTGCATTTTGGGGTTCCCAGGTGTGTTTTTGGGATGTTTTTGGGGTTACCTGGTCGGTGACATTGATGCCCACGTATTCACAGAAGGCTCAGCCCTTGCTCAGCCCCGTGGCACTGTCCCTGTGCCCCCAGGTGTGATTTTGGGATGTTTTTGGGGTTCCCAGGTGTGTGTTTGTGGTTCCCAGGTGCATTTTGGGGGTTCCCAGGTGCATTTTGGGGTTCCCAGGTGTGTTTTTGGGATGTTTTTGGGGTTCCCAGGTGTATTTTGGGGGTTCCCAGGTGCGTTTTTGGGATGTTTTTGGGGTTCCCAGGTGTGTTTTTGGGGTTACCTGGTCGGTGACATTGATGCCCACGTATTCACAGAAGGCGTAGCCCTTGCTCAGCCCCGTGGCTCTGTCCCTGTGCCCCCCAGGTGTGTTTTTGGGATGTTTTTGGGGTTACCTGGTGCATTTTGGGGTTCCCAGGTGTATTTTGGGGTTCCCAGGTGAGTTTTTGGGATGTTTTTGGGGTTACCTGGTCGGTGACATTGATGTCCACGTATTCACAGAAGGCGTAGCCCTTGCTCAGCCCCGTGGCACTGTCCCTGTGCCCCCCAGGTGTGTTTTTGGGATGTTTTTGGGGTTCCCAGGTGTGTTTTTGGGGTTCCCCAGGTGTGTTTTTGGGGTTCCCAGGTGTGTGTTTGGGATGTTTTTGGGGTTACCAGGTGTGTGTTTGGGGTTCCCAGGTGCATTTTGGGGTTCCCAGGTGTGATTTTGGGATGTTTTGGGATTCCCAGGTGCATTTTGTGATTCCCAGGTGTGTGTTTGTGGTTCCCAGGTGCATTTTGGGGTTCCCAGGTGTGTTTCTGGGATGTTTTTGGGGCTCCCAGGTGCGTTTTTGTGTCCCCCAGGTGCATTTTGGGGTTCCCAGGTGTGTTTTTGGGATGTTTTTGGGGTTCCCAGGTGTATTTTGGGGTTCCCAGGTGCATTTTTGGGATGTTTTTGGGGTTACCTGGTCGGTGACATTGATGTCCACGTATTCACAGAAGGCGTAGCCCTTGCTCAGCCCCGTGGCACTGTCCTTCACCAGGTTAAAAGCCTTGAGGGGCCCAAAGGATGTCAGCAGCTCCTTCACCTGCAGGGGAGGAAAATTTGGGAATTTTTGGGAAATTTTGGGATTTTTGGGATGGGAATTCCTCCCCTGGAATTGGGGATCCCCCTCCCTAAAAAATCCCTGTCCTGCTCCAGGCCCTGATTCTGGATCTGTCTGGGGAGGATTTTGGAAATTGGGGAACTCCCCCCTGGAATTTTGGGAATTTGGGGGTTCCCTCTCTGGAATTTTGGGGATTCCCTCTGGAATTTTGGGAATTTCCTCTCTGGAATTTTGGGGATTCCTTCTGGGGAATTTTGGGAATTCCTTCTCTGAAATTTTGCGAATTCTCCCTCTGGAATTTTGGGGATTCCCTCTCTGGAATTTTGGGAATTCTCTCTCTGGAATTTTGGGGATTCCCTCTCTCTCAAATTTTGGGAATTCCCTCTGTGGAATTTTGGGGATTCCCTCTCTGAAATTTGGGAATTCCCTCTCTGGAAATTTAGGAATTCCATCTGTGGAATTTTGGGAAATCCCTCTCTGGAATTTTGGGGATTCCCTCTGGGAATTTTGGGGATTCCCTCTCTCTCAAATTTTGGGAATTCCCTCTCTGGAATTTTGGGAATTTCCTCTCTGAAATTTTGGGAATTCCCTCTGTGGAATTTGGGAATTTCCTCTCTGAGATTTGGGAATTTCCTCTCTGAGATTTTGGGAATTCCCTCTCTGGAATTTTGGGAATTCCCTGCCTGGAATTCGGGGAATTCCCTGTCTGGGATTTTGAGAATTATCCCTCTGAAAATTTGGGAATTCCCTCTGTGAAACTTCGAGGATTCCCTCTCTGGAATTTTTGGAATTCCCTCTCTGGAATTTGGGAATTCTCTCTCTGAGATTTTGGGAATTATCCCTCTGAAATTTGGGAATTCCCTCTCTGGAATTTTGGGAATTATCCCTCTGGAATTTTGGGAATTCCTTCTCTGGAATTCTGGGAATTATCCCTCTGAAATTTTGGGAAATCCCTCTCTGGAAGTTGGGAATTCCCTCTCTGGAATTTTGGGGATTCCCTCTCTGAAATTTTGGGAATTTCCTCTGTGGAATTTGGGGATTCCCTCTCTGAAATTTGGGAATTCCCCCTCTGGAATTTTGGGAATTCCCCCTCTGGAATTTTGGGAATTCCCTCTCTGGAATTTTGGGAATTCCCTCTCTGGAATTTTGGGAATTGTCTCTCTGAAATTTTGGGGATTCCCTCTCTGAAATTTGTGGATTCCCTCTCTGGAATTTTGGGAATTCCCTCTCGGAAATTTTGGGGATTCCTTCTCTGGAATTTTAGGAATTCCCTCTCTGGAATTTTGGGAATTCTCTCTCTGAAATTTTGGGGATTCCCTCTCTGAAATTTGGGAATTCCCTCTCTGGAATTTTAGGAATTCCATCTGTGGAATTTTGGGAAATCCCTCTCTGGAATTTTGGGAATTCCTTCTGTGTAATTTTGTGGATTCCCTCTCTCTCAAATTTTGGGAATTCCTCTCTAAAATTTTGGGAATTCCTCTCTGAATTTGGGAATTCCCTGCCTGGAATTTGGGAATTCCTCTGGAATTTTGAGGATTCCCTCTCTGGAATTTTTGGAATTCCCTCTCTGAAATTTTGGGAATTCCTTCTCTGGAATTTTTGGGATTCCCTCCCTGAAATTCTGGGAATTCCCTCTCTGGAATTTTGAGGATTCCCTCTCTCTCAACTTTTGGGAATTCCCTCTAGAATTTTGGGCATTTCCTCTCTGGAATTTGGGAATTCCTTCTCTGGAATTTGGGAATTTCCTCTCTGAAAATTTGGGAATTATCCCTCTGGAATTTTGGGAATTCCCCCTCTGGAAATTTTGGGGATTCCCTGTCTGAAATTTTGGGAATTCCCTCTCTGGAATTTTGGGGAATTCCCTCTCTGGAATTTTGGGAATTATCCCTCTAGAATTTGGGGATTCCCTCTCTGGAATTTGGGAATTCCCTCTCTGGAATTTTAAGACTTCCTGCTCTGGAATTTTGGGGATTCCCTCTCTGGAATTTTTGGAATTCCCTCTCTGGAATTTGGGGAATTCCCTCTCTGAAATTTGGGAATTCTCTCTGGAATTTTGGGATTTCCTCTCTGAAATTTTGGGAATTCCTTCTCTGAAATTTTGGGAATTCCCTCTCTGGAATTTTGGGGATTCCCTCTCCGGAATTTTTGGGAATTCCCTCTCTGAAATTTGGGAATTCTCTCTGGAATTTTGGGAATTTCCTCTCTGGAATTTTGGGATTCCCTCCCTGAAAGTCTGGGAATTCCCTCTCTAGAATTTTGGGAATTCCCACTCTGAAATTCTGGGCATTCCCTCTCTGGAATTTGGGGATTCCCTCTCTAAAATTTTGGGAATTATCCCTCTGGAATTTGGGAATTCCCTCTCTGGAATTTTGGGAATTCCCCCTCTGAAATTTGGAAATTCCCTCTCTGGAATTTGGGAGTTCCTCGGTGGAATTTTTGGGAATTCCCTCTCTGGGATTTTGGGAATTCCCTCTCTGAGATTTTGGGAATTCCCTCTCTGAGATTTTGGGAATTCCCTCTGGAATTTTGGGAATTCCCTCTCTCAAATTTTGGGAATTCTCTCTGTGGAATTTTGGGGATTCCCTCTCTGAAATTCTGGGAATTCCCTCTCTGGAATTTTGCGAATTCCCTCTCTGGAATTTTGGGAATTATCCCTCTGAATTTTGGGAATCCCCTCTATGGAATTTTGGGAATTCCCTTTCTGAAATTTTGGGAATTATCCCTCTGAAATTTTGGGAATTCTCTCTCTGGAATTTTGGGAATTCCCCCTTTGAAATTTGAGAATTCTCTCTGGAATTTTGGGAATTTCCTCCCTGAAATTTTGGGGATTCCCTCTGTGGAATTTGGGGAATTATCCCTCTGGAATTTTGGGAATTCCCTCCCTGAGATTTTGGGAATTCCCACTCTGAAATTTTGGGAATTATGTCTCTGGAATTTTGGGAATACCCTCTCTGGAATTTGGGAATTCCCTCTCTGGAATTTTGGGAACTCCCCCTCTGAAATTTGGGAATTCCCTCTCTGACACTTTGGGAGTTCCCTCTGTGGAATTTTGGGAATTCCCTCTCTGGAATTTTGGGAATTATGTCTCTGGAATTTTGGGAATACCCTCTCTGGAATTTGGGAATTCCCTCTCTGGAATTTTGGGAACTCCCCCTCTGAAATTTGGGAATTCCCTCTCTGACACTTTGGGAGTTCCCTCTGTGGAATTTTGGGAATTCCCTCTCTGGAATTTTGGGAATTATCCCTCTGAAATTTGGGAATTCCCTCTCTGGAATTTTGGGAATTCCCTCTCTGGAATTTTGGGATCTCCCTCCCCAAAAAATCCCGGGGGTCCTGTCCTGCTCTGGGCCCTGATTTCAGCTCTGTTCAGAAATTTTGGGGGATTTTGGGGGTTTGGGAACCCCCCCCGGATTTGGGAATTCCCCCTGGAATTTGGGAATTCCCCCCCCTCCAATCAGGATTTGGCAATTCCCTCAGGAATTTTGGAATTCCCTCCAGAATGGCAAAACAACCCCAAAATCTTCCTCCCACCCCCAAAAATTGAATTTTTAACAATTTTTTGAGGGGATTTTGGGGTGTCCCTGCCCCAGATTTTATTTTTTTGGGAGTTTTTGGGGTGTGGAGGCCCCGCCCCCCTCACCTGGTCGTCGTTCAGGTAATTGGGGAGGCCCCCGATGAAGAGTTTGTGGGCGGAGTCTGGGACCACCGTGGAGACCACACCTGGGCAGGGGGGGAAAAAAACAGCTGGGACCCCAAAATTCCCCAAAATCCCACCTGGAAACCCCAAAATCCCACCTGGAAACCCCAAAATCCCACCTGGAAAACCCAAAATCCCACCTGGAAAACCCAAAATTCCCCAAAATCCCACCTGGAAACCCCAAAATCCCACCTGGAAAACCCCAAAATCCCACCTGGAAAACCAAAATCCCACCTGGAAAACCCAAAATTCCCCAAAATCAAACCTGAAACCCCAAAATCCCACTTGGAAACCCCAAAATTCCACCTGAAACCCAAAATTCCCAAAATCCCACATGGAAAACCCAAAATCCCACCTGAAACCCCAAAATCCAAACTGGAAAACCCAAAATTCCCCAAAATTCCACCTGGAAACCCCCAAAATTCCCCAAAATCCCACATGGAAACCCCCAAAATTCCACCTGGAAAACCAAAATTCCCAAAAATCCCACATGGAAAACCCAAAATCCCACCTGGAAACCTCAAAATCCCACATGGAAAACCCAAAATTCCCAAAATCCCACCTGGAAAACCCCAAAATCCCACCTGGAAAACCCAAAATTCCCCAAAATCCACATGGAAAACCCAAAATCCCACCTGGAAAACCCAAAATTCCCAAAATCCCACATGGAAAACCCAAAATCCCACCTGGAAACCCCAAAATCCAAACTGGAAAACCCAAAATTCCCAAAATTCCACCTGGAAACCCCAAAATTCCCCAAAATCCCACATGGAAACCCCAAAATTCCACCTGGAAAACCAAAATTCCCAAAATCCCACCTGGAAACCCCAAAATCCCACCTGAAACCCAAAATTCCCAAAATTCCACCTGGAAACCCCAAAATTCCACCTGGAAACCCCAAAATTCCCCAAATCCCACATGGAAAACCCAAAATCCCACCTGGAAAACCCAAAATCCAATCTGGAAACCCCAAAATCCCACTTGGAAACCTCAAAATCCAAACTGGGACCCCAAAATTCCCCAGAATCCCACATGAAAACCCCAAAATCCCACCTGAAACCCTAAAATTCCACCTGGAAACCCAAAATCCCACCTGGAAAACCCAAAATCCAATCTGAAACCCCAAAATCCCACTTGGAAACCTCAAAATCCAAACTGGAAAACCCAAAATTCCCCAAAATCCCACCTGAAACCCCAAAATCCCACCTGGAAAACCAAAATTCTACCTGGAAAAAAAATCCCACCTGGAAACCCCAAAATCCAAACTGGAAAACCCAAAATTCCTCAAAATATAAACTGGAAACCCCAAAATCCCACCTGGAAACCCCGAAATTCCACCTGGAAACCTCAAAATTCCCCAAAATTCCACCTGGAAACCCCAAAATCCCACCTGGAAAACCCAAAATCCAATCTGGAAACCCCAAAATTCCACCTGAAACCCCAAAATTCCCCAAAATCCCACCTGGAGAACCCAAAATCCCACCTGAAACCCCAAAATTCCCCAAAATCCCACCTGGAATCCCCCAAAATCCCACCTGGAAACCCCAAAATTCCCAAAATCCCACCTGAAAAACCCAAAATTCCACCAGGAAACCTCAAAATTCCACCTGGAAACCCCAAAATTCCCCAAAATCCCACCTGGAAAACCAAAATTCCACCTGAAACTCCAAATTCCCCAAAAATTCCACGTGGAAACCCCAAAATCCCACCTGGAAAACCCAAAATTCCCAAAAATCTCACCTGGAAACACCAAAATTTCACTTGGACACCCCAAAATTCCCCAAAATCCCACCTGGCAACCCCAAAATTCCACCTGGAAAACCCAAAATTCCCCAAAATCAAACCTGGAGCCCCAAAATTCCCCAAAATCCCACCAGGAACCCCAAAATTCCACCTGGAAAACCCAAAATTCCCCAAAATCAAACCTGGAGCCCCAAAATTCCCCAAAATCCCACCAGGAACCCCAAAATCCACCTGGAAACCCCCAAAATTCCTCAAAATACCACCAGGAACCCCAAAATTCCCAAAAATCCCACCTGGAAACCCCAAAATTCCACCTAGAAACCCAAATTTCCCAAAATCCCAGATGGAACCCCAAAATTCCACCTGGAAACTCCAAATTCCCCAAAGATTCCACCTGAAGACCCCAAAATTCCACCTTGAACCCCAAAATCCCACCTGGAAAACCCAAAATTCCAAACTGGAACCCCAAAATTCCCCAAAATCCCACCTGGAAACCCCAAAATTCCAAACTGGAAACGCCAAAATTCCCCAAAATTCAACCTGGAAAACCCAAAATTCCACCTGGAAAACCCAAAATCCCACCTGGAAAACCCAAAATTCCCCAAAATCCCACCTGGAAAACCCAAAATTCCCAAAATCCCACATGGAAAACCCAAAATTCCCAAAAATCCCACATGGAAAACCCAAAATCCAACCTGGAAACCCCAAAATTCCCAAAAATCCACCTGGAAAACCCAAAATTCCCAAAAATCCCACCTGAAAACCCAAAATCCCACCTGGAAGACCCAAAAATCCCACCCTGGAAACCCCAAAATTCTACCTGGAAACCCCAAAATTCCCAAAAATCCCACCTGAAACCCCCAAAATTCCACCTGGAAACCCCAAAATTCCCCAAAATGCCACCTGGAAAACCCAAAATCCAACCTGGAAAAACCAAAATACCCCAAAATCCAAACACGGAAACCCCAAAATTCCCCAAAATTCCACCTTGAACCCCAAAATCCCACCTGGGAAAAAAATCCCACCTGGAAACCCCAAAATCCCACCTGAAACCCCAAAATTCCCAAAAATCCCACCTGGAAAACCCAAAATTCCACCTGAAACCCCAAAATTCCACCTGGAGACCCCAAAATTCCCAAAAATCCCACCTGGAAAACCCAAAATTCCACCAGGAAACCTCAAAATTCCAACCTGGAAACACAAAATTCCCCCAAATCCCAACCTGGAAACCCCAAAATTCCCCCAAATCCCACCTGGAAACCCCAAAATTCCACCTGAAAACCTCAAAATTCCCCAAAATGCCACCTGGAAACCCCAAAATCCCCCTGGAAAACCCAAAATTCTACCTGGAAAAAAAATCCCACCTGGAAACCCAAAATTCCAAACTGGAACCCCAAAAACAAACCTGGAAACCCCAAAATTCCCGCAAATCCAACCTGGAAACCCCAAAATTCCACCTGGAAACCCCAAAATTCCACCTGGAAAACCCAAAATTCCCCAAAATCCCACCTGGAAACCCCAAATTCCCCAAAATCCCACCTGGAAACCCCAAAATTCCACCTGGAAACCCCAAAATTCCCCAAAATCCAAACATGGAAATCCCAAAATTCCCCAAAATCCCACCTGGAACACCAAAATTCCACATGGAAAACCCAAAATCTCACTTGGAAACCTCAAAATCCAAACTGGAAAACCCAAAATTCCCCAAAATCCAACCTAGAAAACCCAAAATCCCACCTGGAAACCCCAAAATTCCCCAAAATCCAAACATGGAAAACCCAAAATTCCCCAAAATCCCACCTGGAATCCCAAAATTCCACCTGGAAACCCAAAATTCCAAACTGGAACCCCAAAATTCCCCAAAATCCCACCTGAACACCCAAAAATTCTACCTGGAAACCCCAAAATTCTCCAAATTCCAACTGGAAAACCCAAAATCCCAGCTGGAAACCCCAAAAATTCCCCAAAATTCCCCATGGATACCCCAAAATTCCTCAAAATTCCACCTGGAATTCCCAGAATTCACCAAAATTCCACCTGGAACCCCAAAATTCCCCAAAATTCCACCTGGAAACCTCAAAATTCCAACCTGGAAAACCCAAAATCCCCCAAAATCAAACCTGGAACCCCAAAATTCCCCAAAATCCCACCTGGAAACCCCAAAATTCCCCAGAGTTTTGGGATTCTGACTGGAATTTTGGGATTTTTTACCAAAAATTTGGCATTTTTTTGGGATAATTTGGGATCTCAGACACCCCAGGCTGGGGCTGGTGGGGGTTTTCAGGGAGAATTTTTTAGGATTTTTTTGGGGGATATTTGGGGGATTTTTTGGAGGATTTTTTGGGATAATTTTGGGATATTTTGGGATTTTTCTGGGGATTTTTTGGGGGATTTTTTGGGGGGATTTTTTGGGTAATTTTGGGATAATTTTACGATATTTTGGGAGTTTTCTGGGGATATTTTGGGGGATATTTCAGGATTTTTTGTGGTAATTTCGAGAGATTTTTTTCAGCGATTTTCAAGGAGATTTTTTTAGGATTTTTTTAGCATAATTTTGGGATAAATTTGGGATATTTTGGGATATTTTTGGGCTGCTCACCTGGCACACACACCCAGGGGTTCTCAGACACCCCAGGCAGGGGCTGGGCTGGATTTTCAATGGGATTTTCAATGGGATTTTCAATGGGATTTTCAATGGGATTTTCAATGGGATTTTCAATGGGATTTTTTCAGCGATTTTTCTGGGGATTTTTTGGGATAAATTTGAGATATTTTGGGATATTTTGGAGCTGCTCACCTGGCACAGACACCGAGGGGTTCTCAGACCTGCCAGGCAAGGCTGGGCTGGATTTTCAATGGGATTTTCAATGGGATTTTCAATGGGATTTTTTCAGCGATTTTTTCATCGATTTTTTTGGGGATTTTTTTGGGATAAATTCGGGATATTTTGGGATATTTTTGGGCTGCTCACCTGGCACACACACCCAGGGGTTCTCAGACACCCCAGGCAGGGGCTGGGGGGGAATTTCAATGGGATTTTCAATGGGATTTTCAATGGGATTTTTTCAGCGATTTTTTGCGGGATTTTTTCAGCGATTTTTCTGGGGATTTTTTGGGGATAAATTTGGGATATTTTGGGATATTTTTGGCTGATCACCTGGCACAGACACCGAGGGGTTCTCAGACCTGCCAGGCAGGGGCTGGGCTGGATTTTCAATGGGATTTTCAATGGGATTTTCAATGGGATTTTCAATGGGATTTTTGCAGCGATTTTCACAAGATTTTTTTGGTGATCTTTTTTGGGATTTTTCTGGGGATTTTTTTGGGATAAATTTGGAATATTTTGGGATATTTCTGCCTGCTCACCTGGCACACACACCGAGGGGTTCTCAGACATGCCAGGCAGGGGCTGGGCTGGATTTTTAATGGAATTTTCAATGGGATTTTCAATGGGATTTTCAATGGGATTTTTTCAGCGATTTTTTTGGGGATTTTTTTGGGATAAATTTGGGATATTTTGGGATTTTTTGGGCTGCTCACCTGGCACACACACCCAGGGGTTCTCAAACATGCCAGGCTGGGGTTGGGGGGATTTTTAATGGGATTTTCAATGGGATTTTCAATGGGATTTTCAATGGGATTTTCAATGGGATTTTCAATGGGTTTTTTTCAGCGATTTTTTCAGCGATTTTTCTCGGGATTTTTTTGGGATAAATTCGGGATATTTTGGGATATTTTGGAGCTGCTCACCTGGCACGTACACCCAGGGGTTCTCAGACACCCCAGGCAGGGGCTGGGCTGGATTTTTAATGGGATTTTCAATGGGATTTTTTCAGCGATTTTTCTGGGGATTTTTCTGGGGATTTTTTTGGGGATTTTTTTGGGATAAATTCGGGACATTTTGGGATTTTTTTGGCTGCTCACCTGGCACGTACACCCAGGGGTTCTCAGACAGCCCAGGCAGGAACTGGGCTGGATTTTCAATGGGATTTTCAATGGGATTTTCAATTGGAATTTTCAATGGGATTTTCAATGGGATTTTTTCAGCGATTTTTCTGGGGATTTTTTTGGGATAAATTCGGGATAATTTGGGATATTTTTGGCTGCTCACCTGGCACGTACACCGAGGGGTTCTCAGACATGCCAGGCAGGGGCTGGGCTGGATTTTCAATGGGATTTTCAATGGGATTTTCAATGGAATTTTCAGTGGGATTTTTTCAGCGATTTTTTCAATGGGATTTTTTCAGCGATTTTTTTGGGGATTTTTTTGGGATAAATTTGGGACAATTTGGGATTTTTGGGGTCTCACCTGGCACAGACACCAAGGGGTTCTCAGACACCCCAGGCAGGGGCTGGGGGGGATTTTAATTGGGATTTTTTAGGGATTTTTTGGGGGATTTTTGGTGATTTTCAAGTTGATTTTTCTAGCGATTTTTCTGGGGATTTTTCTGGAGATTTATTTGGGAAAATTTTGGATATTTTGGGATAAATTTGGGATATTTTTGGGCTGCTCACCTGGCACACACACTGAGGGGTTCTCAGACATGCCAGGCAGGGGCTTGGCTGGATTTTAATGGGATTTTCAATGGGATTTTCAATGGGATTTTCAATGGGATTTTTGCAGCGATTTTTGGGGGATTTTTTTGGGGATTTTTTTGGGATAAATTCGGGATATTTTGGGATATTTTGGGATATTTTGGGATATTTTGGGATCTCACCTGGCACAGACACCCAGGGATTCTCAGACATGCCAGGCAGGGGCTGGGCTGGATTTTCAATGGGATTTTCAATGGGATTTTCTATGGGATTTTTAATGGGATTTTTTCAGCGATTTTTCTGGGGATTTTTTGGGGGATTTTTTTGGAATAAATTTGGGATATTTTGGGATATTTCTGCCTGCTCACCTGGCACAGACACCGAGGGGTTCTCAGACATGCCAGGCAGGGGCTGGGCTGGATTTTCAATGGGATTTTCAATGGGATTTTTTCAGCGATTCTTTGTGTGATTTTTTGGGGATTTTTTGGGATAAATTCGGGATATTTTGGGATTTTTGGGCTGCTCACCTGGCACGTACACCGAGGGGTTCTCAGACATGCCAGGCAGGGGCTGGGCTGGATTTTCAATGGGATTTTCAATGGGATTTTCAATGGGATTTTTTCAGCGATTTTTCTCGGGATTTTTTTTGGGATTTTTTGGGATAAATTTGGGACAATTTGGGATTTTTGGGCTGCTCACCTGGCACAGACACCCAGGGGTTCTCCGACATGCCAGGCAGGGGCTGGGCTGGATTTTCAATGGGATTTTCAATGGGATTTTCAATGGGATTTTTTCAGCGATTCTTTGTGTGATTTTTTGGGGATTTTTTGGGATAAATTTGGGATATTTTGGGATATTTTTGGCTGCTCACCTGGCACACACACCCAGGGGTTCTCAGACACCCCAGGCAGGGGTTGGGCTGGATTTTCAATGGGATTTTCAATGGGATTTTCAATGGGATTTTCAATGGGATTTTCAATGGGATTTTCAATGGGATTTTTTCAGCGATTTTTTCAGCGATTTTTCTGGGGATTTTTGTAGATAAATTCGGGATATTTTGGGATATTTTGGGCTGCTCACCTGGCACGCATTACACCGAGGGGTTCTCAGACATGCCAGGCAGGGGCTGGTAGTCGTGGGGCCGCCGGATCTTGAGGCTCTGGCCCTGGAAGATGATCCCGTCGAACGCCATCGCCTGCGTGGTCTCGTCCACCGAGCGGAACTGGGGGAGAAAGAACCCAAAATTGGGGGCAGGAAACCCGAAATTGGAGTCAGGAAAAACAAAATTTGGGGTCGGGGGAAGAAAAAGAAAAAATTTGGGGTCAGGGGGCAAAAAACCCAGAATTGGGGGTCAGGAAACAAAGAACTTGGGACAGGAAATACAAAATTGGGGTCAGGAAAGACAAAATTTGGGTCAGGAAATATAAAATTTGGGGGCAGAAAACACAAAATTTGGGTCAGGAAACAAAAAATTTGGGACAAGGAAATCCAAAATTTGGGGGTAGGGGGCAAAAAACCCCAAAATTTGGGGTCAGAAAACACAAAATTGGGGGGTAGGGAAGAAAACCCCAAAATTGGGGTCAGGAAACTGAAAATTTGGGGTCAGGATACCCGAAATTTGGGTCAGGAAATCCAAAATTGGGGTCAGGAAACCCAAAATTGGGGTCATGAAACACAAAATTGGGGGCAGGAAATACAAAATTTGGGGGTGGGGAAGAAAAACCCAAAATTTGGGGTCAGGGGGCAAAAAACCCAAAATTTGGGTCAGGAAACACGAAATTGGGGTCAGGAAATCCAAAATTGGGGTCAGGAAATACAAAATTGGGGTCAGGAAACAAAAAATTGGGGACAGGAAATACAAAATTTGGGGTCGGGGGGAAGAAAAAAACAAAATTTGGGGTCAGGGGGCAAAAACCCCGAAATTTGGGGTTAGAAAACCCAAAATTGGGGGCAGGAAACCCAAAATTTGGGGGTCAGGAAACACAAAATCTGGGCCAGGAAATACAAAATTGGGGGTTGGGGGAAGAAAACCCAAAATTCGGGGTCAGAGGGCAGAAAAAACAAAAAATTTGGGGTCAGAAAATGCAAAATTTGGGGTCGGGGGAAGAAAACCAAAATTTGGGATCAGGAAACCAAAAAAACAAAATTGGGGGTCAGGAAACCCAAAATTGGGGGGTAGGGAGGAAGAAAAAGAAAAAATTTGGGGTCAGGGGCAAAAAACCCCAAAATTTGGGGTCAGGAAAGACAAAATTTGGGGTTGGGGGAAGAAAAAAACAAAATTTGGGGTCAGGGTGGCAAAAACCCCCGAAATTTGGGGTTAGAAAAACCAAAATTGGGGGCAGGAAACACAAAATTTGGGGGTAGGGGGAAGAAAACATAAAATTTGGGGTTGGGGGCAAAAAACCCCAAAATTGGGTCAGGAAACCCGAAATTGGGGTCAGGAAACCCGAAATTGGGGGTCAGGAAACACAAAATTTGGGGTTGGGGGCAAAAAACCCCAAAATTTGGGGTCAGGAAACTGAAAATTTGGGGGAAGAAAACACAAAATTTGGGTCAGGAAATACAAAATTTGGGGGTAGGGGGAAAGAAAACCCAAAATTTGGGGTCGGGGGGCAGAAAAACAAAAATTTGGGGACAGAAAACCCAAAATTTGGTGCTAATTTTGAATTTTTGGTTCTGATTTTGAGCTTTTTTTGGTGAATTTGAATTTTGCCAAATTTGAATTTTTTGCTAATTTTGAATTTTTGGTGCTAATTTTGAATTTTTGGTGCTAGTTTTGAATTTGTTTTGCTAAATTTGAAATTTTTTGCTAATTTCGAATTTTTTGCTAAATCTGCATTTTTTTCTAAATTTGAATTTTTTTCTAAATGTGAATTTTTTTTTCTAAATTTGAATTTTTTTCTAAATTTAAGTTTTTTGCTAAATTCGAATTTTTTGCTAAATTTGAATTTTTTTTGCTAATTTCGAAGTTTTTTACTCATTTTGAATTTTTTGTTGCTAATTTTGAATTTTTCGGTGCCGATTTTGAACTTTTTTTGCTAAATTTGGATTTTTTTTGGTGCTAATTTTGAACTTTTCTTTTGCCCAATTTGAATTTTTGATAATTTTGAATTTTTTTTGCTAATTTTGAATTTTTTGTTGCTAATTTTGAACTTCTTTTACTAATTTTGAGGGTTTTTTCTAAATTTGAATTTTTTTTGCTAATTTCGGATTTTTTTACTAATTTTGAATTTTTTTGGCGCTGATTTTGAACTTTTTGGTTCTGATTTTGAACTTTTTTTGCAAAATTTGAGGTTTTTTGCTAATTTTGAATTTTTTTTGCTAATTTTGAACTTTTTTTGCTAATTTTGAATTTTTTAGTGCTGATTTTGAATTTTTTTGCTAAATTTAAATTTTTTTTTGCTAATTTCAAATTTTTTTACTAAATCTGAATTTTTTTTTCTAAATTTGAATTTTTTGGTGCCAATTTTGAATTTTTTTTGCTAATTTTAAATTTTTTGGTGCTGATTTTGAATTTTTTGGTGCCAATTTTAAATTTTTTTTCTAATTTCAAATTTTTTTGCTAAATTTGAATGTTTTTTGCTAATTTCGATTTTTTTTACTAAATTTGAATTTTTTTTGCTAATTTAAAATTTTTTTGCTAAATTTGAATTTTTTTTACTAATTTTAATTTTTTTTTGCTAATTTCCAATTTTTTTACTAAATTCAAAATTTTTTTGCTAAATATGAATTTTTTTTGCTAATTTCGAATTTTTTTGCTAAATTTGAATTTTTTTTTCTAAATGTGAATTTTTTTTTCTAAATTTGTAATTTTTTTTCTAAATTTGAATTTTTTTTCTAAATTTGAATTTTTTTCCTAAATCTGAATTATTTTTGCTAAACTTGAAATTTTTTTTTGCTAAATCTGAATTTTTTGTTGCTAAATTTTGAATTTTTTGGTGCAAATTTCAAATTTTTTGTTGCTAATTTTGAACTTTTTGTCACTTTTCTCACCCCCCTGACCCCCAAATTTTCCCAAATTTCCCAAATTTGCCCAAATTTCCCCGGATTTGCCCCAGAGGCACCTCGAGGAAGGCGAAGTTCTTGTCCTGGTTGATCTGCACGGCCAGCACGGGGTTCCCTGGCGCCTGGGTCAGCCCCCCCAGGCGCATCTGGGCGTTGAAAAAATCCATCATTGCCTCCTGGGGAGAGGAAAAATAAAAAATTGGGGTTAGAAAAAAAAATTTGGGTTAAAATAAATAAAATTTGGGTTAAAAAAAATAAAATTTGGGGGGTTTGGAAATCCGTCGTCGCTTCCTGGGGAGAGAAAAATGAGATTTTGGGTGAAAAAATTGAATTTTGGGCGTTGAAAAAATCCATCATTGCCTCCTGGGGAGAGGAAAAATAAAAAATTTGGGTTAGAAAAAAATTTGGGTTAAAAAAAATAAAATTTGGGGGGTTTGGAGATCTGTCGTCGCTTCCTAGAGAGAAGAAAATGAGATTTTGGGTCAAAAAAATTGAATTTTGGGTGGTTTAGGAATTCATCGTTGCCTTCTGGGAGAGAAAAAATAAAAAATTTGGGTTAAAAAAAAATTGGGTTAGAAAAAATAAAATTTGGGTCAAAAAATCCAAATTTGGGGTCAGAAAAATTAAAATTCTGGGGGTTTGGGTCACAAAAATCAGAATTTTGGGGGTTGTAGAAATCCATTATTGCCTCCTGGGGAGAGAAAAAATAAAAAATTTGGGTTAGAAA
This sequence comes from Luscinia luscinia, assembly GCA_034336685.1. Classification (NCBI taxonomy): domain Eukaryota; kingdom Metazoa; phylum Chordata; class Aves; order Passeriformes; family Muscicapidae; genus Luscinia; species Luscinia luscinia. The sequence goes on from JAKWBO010000052.1 coordinate 21,911, forward strand.
AAAAAAATTTGGGTTAAAAAATTTAAAAATTTGGGTTAAAAGAAATAAAATTTGGGGGGTTTGGAGATCCGTCGTCGCTTCCTAGAGAGAAAAAAAAGAGATTTTGGGTCAAAAAAATCAGAATTTTGGGTGTTGTAGAAATCCATTATTGCCTCCTGGGGAGAGGAAAAATAAAAAATTTGGGTTAGAAAAAAAAATTTGGGTTAAAATAAATAAAATTTGGGTTAAAAAAAATAAAATTTGGGGGGTTTGGAAATCCGTCGTCGCTTCCTGGGGAGAGAAAAATGAGATTTTGGGTCAAAAAAATTGAATTTTGGGGGTTGTAGAATTGCATCATTGCCTCCTGGGGGAGAGAAAATAAAAAATTTGGGTTAAAAAAAATTGGGTTAGAAAAATAAAATTTGGGTCAAAAAAAAAAAATTTGGGGTCAGAAAAATTAAAATTCTGGGGGTTTGAGTCAGAAAAATCAGAATTTTGGGGTTGTAGAAATCCATTATTGCCTCCTGGGGAGAGAAAAAATAAAAATTTGGGTTAGAAAAAAAATTTGGGTTAAAAATTTAAAAATTTGGGTTAAAAAATAAAATTTGGGGGTTTGGAGATCCGTCGTCGCTTCCTGGGGAGAGAAAAATGAGATTTTGGGTCAAAAAAATTGAATTTTGGGTGTTTTAGGAATTCATCATTGCCTTCTGGGAGAGAAAAAATAAAAAATTTGGGTTAGAAAAATAAATTTGGGTTAAAAAAATAAAATTTGGGTCAAAAAAAAATTGGGTTAAAAAACCAAAACTTGGGTAAAAAAAACCCCAAAATTTGGGTAAAAAAAATAAAATACGGGTAAAAAAAAAAAAATTGGGTAAAAAAATAAAATTTGGCTAAAAAACCCCAAAATTTGGGTAAAAAAAACAAAATTTGGGTCAAAAAAATAAAATTTCAGTGGTTTAGAAATCCATCATTGCCTCCTGGGGGAGGAAAAATAAAAAATTAGGGTTAGAAAAAATTGGGTTAAAAAAAATAAAATTTGGGTCAAAAAAATTGAATTTTGGGTGTTGCAGAAATCCATCATTGCCTCCAGGGGGAGAGAAAATAAAAAATTGAGGTTAGAAAAAAAAATTTGAGTTAAAAAAATAAAATTTGGCTAAAAAAAAATAAAATTTGGGTCAAAAATAAAAAAATTTGGGTCAAAAAAATAAAATTTGGGGGTTTTAGAGATCCATCGTCACTTCCTAAAGAGAGAAATGAGATTTTGGGACAGGAAAAATAAAATTTGGGTGGTTTAGAAATCCATCATTGCCTCCTGAGGGAGAGAAAATAAAAAATTGGGGTTAGAAAAAAAAATTTGGGTTAATAAAAATAAAATTTGGGTTAAAAAAAATAAAATTTGGGTCAAAAAAAAAAAAAATTTGGGGGTTTTAGAGATCCATCGTCACTTCCTAAAGAGAGAAATGAGATTTTGGGACAGGAAAAATAAAATTTGGGCTCAAAAAAAATAAAATTTGGGTCAAAAATAAAAAAATTTGGGTCAAAAAAAATAAAATTTGGGTGGTTTAGAAATCCATCATCAGCTCGGTGATGCCAAAGGGATGTTCCCCATGTACAGACACCCCATAAATCCCCCAGGACCCCCAAAATCTCCCCAGGACCCCCAAAATCTCCCCAAACCCCAAATCTCACCTCGGTGATCCCAAATGGGATGTTCCCCATGTACAGACACCCCATAAATCCCCCAGGACCCCCAAATCCCCCAGGACCCCCAAAATCTCCCCCAAATCCCAAATCTCACCTCAGTGATCCCAAAGGGGATGTTCCCCACGCACAGGACCCCCCAAATCCCCCCAAATTCCCAAATCTCACCTCAGTAATCCCAAAGGGATGTTCCCCACGTACAGACCCCCATAAATCCCCCAGGACCCCCCCCCAATTTAATTTCTCACCTCAGTGATCCCAAAGGGATGTTCCCCACGTACAGCCCCCCATAAATCCCCCAAATTCCCCAATCTCACCTCAGTGATCCCAAAGGGATGTTCCCACGTACAGACCCCCAGGACTCCCAAATCCCCCAAATTCCCAAATCTCACCTCAGTGATCCCAGGGGATGTTCCCCACGCACAGACCCCCAATTTAATTTCTCACCTCAGTGATCCCAAAGGGATGTTCCCCACGTACAGACCCCCAAATCCCCCAGGACCCCCCAAATTCCCAAATCTCACCTCGGTGATCCCAAATGGAATGTTCCCATTGTACTCCCAAACCCCCAGACCCCCCAGGACCCCCCAAATCTCACCTCAGTGATCCCAAATGGGATGTTCCCCACGTGACAGACTCCCCAGGACCCCCCAAATCCCCCCAATTTAATTCCTCACCTCAGTAATCCCAAAGGGGATGTTCCCCACGTACAGCCCCCATAAATCCCCCAGGACCCCAAATCTCACCTCAGTGATCCCAAAGGGATGTTCCCCACGTACAGACTCCCCCAAATTCCCAAATCTCACCTCAGTGATCCCGAAGGGGATGTTCCCCACGTGACAGACTCCCCCATAATCCCCCCAGGACCCCCCTAAATCCCCCAGGATCCCCCCAATTTAATTTCTCACCTCAGTGATCCCAAAGGGGATGTTCCCCACGTGACAGCCTTCCCAGGATCCCCCAAATCCCCCAGACTCACCTCAGTGATCCCAAAGGATGTTCCCCACGTGAGAGCTCCCCCAGGACCCCCCCTAAATTCCCAAATCTCACCTCAGTGATCCCAAAGGGATGTTCCCCACGTGACAGACTTCCCAAAATCCCCCCAAATTCCCAAATCTCACCTCAGTAATCCCAAAGGGATGTTCCCACGCACAGACACCCCATAAATCCCCCAGGACTCCCCCCCAGGACTCCCCCAAAATCCCCCCAGGACCCCCAAATCCCCCCAAATTCCCAAATCTCACCTCGGTGATCCCAAAGGGATGTTCCCACGTACAGCCCCCCAGGACCCCCAGGACCCCCCAAATCTCCCCCAAATTCCCAAATCTCACCTCAGTGATCCCAAAGGGATGTTCCCACGTACAGACCCCCATAAATCCCCCCAGGACCCCCCAAATCTCACCTCAGTGATCCCAAAGGGATGTTCCCCACGCACAGACCCCCATAAATCCCCCCAGGACCCCCCAAATCTCACCTCAGTGATCCCAAAGGGGATGTTCCCCACGTACAGACCCCCATAAATCCCCCAGGACCCCCCAAATCTCACCTCGGTGATCCCAGGGGATGTTCCCACGTAGAGCCGCCTCGCCTGCCGCGTCATCTGGCTGCCGACCACGGGCACGGGCGTAGGGGTGACAGCGAGTCCGTCAGGGGTCATGGTGGGCAGCAGGGCCGTGGCTGGGATCTGACCCGCAGCTATTTGGGGACAGAGGGGTCACTCAGGGGTCAGGAGGTCACTCAGGGGTCACTCAGAGGTCAGGGGTCACTCAGGGTTTGGGGGTGACAGCGCAGTCCATCAGGGGTCATGGTGGGCAGCAGGGCCGTGGTCGGGATCTGACCCGCAGCTATGGGGGCACAGAGGGTCAGGAGGTCACTCAGGGGTCAGTCAGAGGTCAGGGGTCACTCAGGGGTCACTCGGGGTCAGGGGGTCACTCAGTCCATCAGGGGTCATGGTGGGCAGCAGGGCCGTGGCTGGGATCTGACCCGTGGCTGGGGGCACAGAGGGTCAGTCAGGGGTCACTCAGGGGTCAGGGGGTCACTCAGGGGTCAGGGGTCACTGAGGGTCCCTGGGGTCACTCAGGGTCAGGGGTCACTCAGTCCATCGGGGTCATGGTGGGCAGCAGGGCCGTGGCTGGGATCTGACCCGCGGCTGGGGGCACAGAGGGGTCACTGAGGGGTCAGGGGTCACTCAGGGGTCACCCAGGGGTCAGGGGTCACTGAGGGGTCACTGAGGGGTCAGGAGGTCACTCAGGGTCACTCAGGGTTTGGGGTGACAGCGAGTCCATCGGGGGTCATGGTGGGCAGCAGGGCTGTGGTCGGGATCTGACCCGTGGCTGGGGGGCACAGAGGGGTCACCCAGGGGTCACGGGGTCACTGAGGGGTCACTGAGTCACTCGGGTCACTCAGGGGTCATTGAGGGTCTGTGGGGGTCACTCAGGGGATCACTGAGGAAGTTTGGGGGTCACTCAGGGTCTGCACGTCACTGAGAGGTCACTGGGTCACTGAGGGTCTCTGGGGTCTCTGGGGTCACTCAGGGGTCAGTCAGAGGTCAGGGGTCACTCAGGGGTCACTCAGGGTTTGGGGGTGACAGCGAGTCCATCAGGGGTCATGGTGGGCAGCAGGGCCGTGGCTGGATCTGACCCGCGGCTATTTGGGGATAGAGGGGTCACTCAGGGGTCACGGGGTCACCCAGGGTCAGGGGTCACTCAGGGGTCACTCAGGGGTCAGGGGGTCACTCAGTCCATCAGGGGTCATGGTGGGCAGCAGGGCCGTGGCTGGGATCTGACCCGCGGCTATTTGGGGATACAGGGGTCACTCAGGGGTCAGGAGGTCACTCAGGGGTCACTCAGGGTTTGGGGGTCACTCAGGGTCAGGGGGTCATGGTGGGCAGCAGGGCCGTGGCTGGGATCTGACCCGCGGCTGGGGGACACAGAGGGGTCAGGAGGTCACTCAGGGTCACTGAGGGGTCACTGAGGGTCACTGAGGGTCACTCAGGGGTCTCTGGGAATCACTCAGGGTCTGGGGGTCACTGAGGGAGTTTGGGGGTCACTCAGGCGCTTGCAGGTCACCAAGGGGTCACTGAGGGTCTCTGGGGGTCACTCAGGGGTCAGGGGTCACTGAGGGGTCACTGAGGGGTCAGGAGGTCACTCAGGGTCACTCAGGGTTTGGGGGTGACAGCGAGTCCATCAGGGGTCATGGTGGGCAGCAGGGCCGTGGCTGGGATCTGACCCGCGGCTATGGGGGTACAGGGGTCACTCAGGGGTCACGGGGGTCACTGAGGGGTCAGGAGGTCACTCAGGGGTCACTCAGGGGTCACTCAGGGTTTGGGGGTGACAGCGAGTCCATCAGGGGTCATGGTGGGCAGCAGGGCTGTGGCTGGGATCTGACCCGCGGCTGGGGGCACAGAGGGGTCACCCAGGGGTCACTCAGGGGTCAGAGGGTCACTGAGGGGTCAGGGGGTCACTCGGGTCACTCAGGGGTCACTGAGGGTCTGTGGGGGTCACTCAGGGGATCACTGAGGGAGTTTGGGGTCACTCAGGGTCTGCACGTCACTGAGAGGTCACTGGGTCACTGAGAGTCTCTGGGGGTCACTCAGGGTCACTCAGGGTTTGGGGGTCACTCAGGGGTCAGGGGTCACTCAGGGCGTGGGGTGACAGCGAGTCCATCAGGGGTCATGGTGGGCAGCAGGGCCGTGGCTGGGATCTGACCAGCGGCTGGGGGGGGTACAGGGTCACTGAGGGGTCACGGGGTCACTCAGGGGTCACTCGGGGGTCAGGGGTCACTCAGGGTTTGGAGGCTCACTCAGGGTCAGGGGGTCACTCAGGGGTTTCAGGGTCACTGAGGGGTCACTGAGGGGTCACTGAGCCGGTCAGGGAGTCACCAGGGGTCACCCAGGGGTCACTGAGGAGTCACCCAGGAGTCATTGAGAGGTTTGGGGGTCACTGAGGGAGATTGGGGGTCACTCGGGTCTGGGGTCACTGAGGGATCAGAGGGTCACTCAGGGGTTTGGGGTCACTCAGAGGTCACTCAGGGGTCACTCAGAGGTCACTGAGGGGCATTTAAAGGGTCTGGGGGATTTGGGGGAGTCTCACAGAGCTCTGGGGGTCCTGAGGGGCTCTGGGGGCACTTGGGAGGGCTGGGAGGTTTGGGGAGGGTCTCAGGCAGGGCTGGGGCGGTTTGGGGAGGGGTCTCAGGCAGGGCTGGGGAGGTTTGGGGAGGGTCTCAGGCAGGGCTGGGGCGGTTTGGGAGGGTCTCAGGCAGGGCTGGGGAGGTTTGGGGAGGGGTCTCAGGCAGGGCTGGGGAGGTTTGGGGAGGGTCTCAGGCAGGGCTGGGGTCTCCAGGGGGGATTTGGGAGGGGTCTCAGGCAGGGCTGGGGTCCCCAGGAGGGATTTGGGGAGGGGTCTCAGGCAGGCTGGGGAGGTTTGGGAGGGGTCTCAGGCAGGGCTGGGGTCCCTTGGGAGGTTTGGGAGGGGTCTCCAGGGGGATTTGGGGAGGGTCTCAGGCAGGGCTGGGGTCTCCAGGAGGGATTTGGGGAGGGTCTCAGGCAGAGCTGGGGTATCCAGGAGAAGTTTGGGGGGTCTGGTGTCTCCAAGAAATATTTGGGGAAGTTTGGGGGTCCCAGAGGATTTGGGGGTAATTTGGGGAGGGGTCTCTGTGGCTCTGAGGGGTCCCAGTGGGTTTGGGGGATCCTTGGGGTAATTTGGGGTGAATTTGGGAGGGTCTCTGTGGGTTTGAGCAGTTCTGGGGGATCCCAGTGATTTTGGGTTAATTTGGGGAGGGTCTCTGTGGCTTTGGGCAGTTCTGGGGGTCCCAGAGGTAATTTGGGGAGGGGTCTCTGTGAGTCTGCGGATCCCAGGATTAATTTGGGAAGTTTTGGGGGTCCCAATGATAATTTGGGGAGGGTCTCTGTGACTTTGGGCAGTTCTGGGGATCCCAGGGTAATTAGGGGAGGGGTCCCAGTGACTCTGGGTGAATTTTGGGGAGGGGTCTCTGTGGCTTTGGGGGGATCCTCTAGCAGGTTCTGGGGGGTCCCAGTGACTTTGGGTTAATTTGGGAGGGGTCTCTGTAACTCTGGGTTAATTTGGGGAGGGGTCTCTAAGTTTGGGCAGTTCTGGGGGTCCCAGGGTTAATTAGGAGGGGTCTCTAGGATTTGGGGATCCCAGCGGGTTTGGGGGGTCCCAGGATTTTGGGTGAATTTGGGGAGGGGTCTCTGTGACTTTGGGCAGTTCTGGGGGTCCCAGGGTAATTTGGGGAGGGGTCCCAGTCACTTTGGGTTAATTTGGGGAGGGGTCTCTGTGGGTCTGGAGGATCCCAGTTACTTTGGGTTAACTTGGGGGTCCCCAGTGACTCTGGGTTAATTTGGGAGGGTCTCTGTGGGATTGGGGGTCCCAGGATTTTGGGTTAATTTGGGAGGGGTCTCTGTGTGTTTGGAGGATCCCAGCGGGTTCAGGGCTCCCAGGGCAATTAGGGGAGGGGTCCCGCGGCTCCGGGTGAATTAGGGGAGGGGTCTCTGTGGGTTTGGGTGAATTAGGGAGGGGTCTCTGTGGGTTTGGGGTGAATTAGGGAGGGGTCTCTGTGGGTTTGGGTTAATTTGGGGAGGGGTCTCCGTGGGTTCAGGGCTCCCAGGGTAATTAGAGGAGGGTCCCAGCGACTCTGGGTGAATTTGGGGAGGGGTCTCTGTGGCTTTGGGGGATCCCAGCAGGTTCTGGGGGTCCCAGTGACTTTGGGTTAATTTGGGGAGGGTCTCTGTAACTCTGGGTTAATTTGGGGAGGGTCTCTAAGTTTGGGCAGTTCTGGGGGTCCCAGGGTTAATTAGGGGAGGGGTCTCGTGGATTTGGGGGATCCCAGCGGGTTTGGGGGGGTCCCAGAGGATTTTGGGTTAATTTGGGGAGGGGTCTCTGTGTGTTTGGAGGATCCCAGCGGGTTCAGGGCTCCCAGGGTACTAGGGGAGGGTCCCCGCGGCTCCGGGTGAATTAGGAGGGGTCTCTGTGGGTTTGGGTTAATTTGGGGAGGGTCTCTGTGTTTTGGAGGATCCCAGTGGGTTCAGGGCTCCCAGGTAATTAGGGGAGGGTCTCTGTGGGTTCGGTGAATTAGGGGAGGGTCCCGCGGCTCCGGGTGAATTAGGGAGGGGTCTCTGTGGGTTTGGGTTAATTTTGGGAGGGTCTCTGTGGGGTTCAGGGCTCCCAGGTAATTAGAGGAGGGGTCCCAGTGACTTTGGGTTAATTTGGGGAGGGTCCCTGTGGGTTTGGGGTGAATTAGGGAGGGTCCCCGCGGCTCCGGGGTGAATTAGGGGAGGGGTCTCTGTGGGTTTGGGTTAATTTGGGGAGGGGTCTCTGTGGGTTCAGGGCTCCCAGGGTAATTAGAGGAGGGTCCCAGTGACTTTGGGTTAATTTGGGAGGGGTCTCTGTGGGTTTGGGTGAATCAGGGAGGGTCCCCGCGGGCTCCGGGTGAATAAGGGAGGGTCTCTGTGGGTTCAGGGCTCCCAGGGTAATTAGGAGGGGTCTCTGTGGGTTCGGGTGAATTAGGGGAGGGTCCCCGCGCTGAGGGTGAATTTGGGAGAGGGTCTCTGTGGGTGCGGGTGAATTAGGGAGGGTCTCTGTGGGTTTGGAGGATCCCAGCGGGTTCAGGGCTCCCAGGGCAATTAGGGGAGGGTCCCCGCGGCTCCGGGTGAATTAGGGAGGGTCTCTGTGGGTTTGGGTGAATTAGGGAGGGGTCTGTGTGGGTTTGGGTGAATTAGGGGAGGGTCCTCGCTACTGCGGGTGAATTAGGAGGGTCTCTGTGGGTTCAGGGCTCCCGGGTGAATTAGGGAGGGGTCTGTGTGGGTTCGGGTGAATTAGGAGGGTCTCTGTGGGTTCGGTGAATTAGGGGAGGGTCTCTGTGGGTTCGGTGAATTAGGGGAGGGGTCTCACCCTGCATGGCCTTGTACTGCATGGGCGTGATGTGCTCGGCCGGGCGGGGCACGTCCCAGTATTTGCGTGATTTTCTTCTTCTTCTCGTGCCGGGGGAGCGCTGCGGGAGGGGCATTTGGGAGGGGGCTTCACACCCTGAACCCCCAAAACCACCCAGAGGGGCACAGTGAATTTGGGAGGGGGCTTCACCTCTGAACCCCCAAAACCACCCAGAGGGGCACACAGTGAATTTGGGGAGGGGCTTCACCTCTGAACCCCCCCTAAAAGGGGGATTTGGGAAGGGGCTTCACACCCTGAACCCACCAAAATGAATTTGGGAGGGGGCTTCACCTCTGAACCCCCCTAAAAGGGAATTTGGGGAGGGGCTTCACACCTGAACCCACCCTAAAAGGGGATTTGGGAGGGGCTTCACCCTGAACCCCTAAAAGGGAATTTGGGGAGGGGGCTTCACCCCTGAACCCCCTAAAAGGGAATTTGGGAGGGGGCTTCACACTCGAAACCACCCAAAGGGGATTTGGGAGGGGGCTTCACTCTGAACCCCCTAAAGGGGGATTTGGGAGGGGCTTCACCTCTGAACCCACCCTAAAAGGGGATTTGGGAGGGGCTTCACCTCTGAACCCCCAAAAGGGAATTTGGGGAGGGGCTGCACCCCTGAAACACCAAAGGGAATTTGGGAGGGGGCTTCACCTCTGAACCCACCCAAAGGGGATTTGGGAGGGGCTTCACACTCGAACCCACCCAAAATGAATTTGGGAGGGGCTGCATCCCCTGAACCCCTAAAGGGAATTTGGGAGGGCTCACACCTCAAACCCCCCAAAAGGGAGCCTTGGGAGGGGGCTTCACCCCGAACCCCCCCAAAAGGGAGTTTGGGAGGGGCTGCACCCCTGACCCCACAGAAGTGAATTTGGGAGGGGCTGCACCCCTGACCCCACAGAAGTGAATTTGGGAGGGGCTTCACACCCTGAACCCCCCAAAAGGGAATTTGGGAGGGGCTTCACCTCCTGACCCCCAAGGTTAATTTGGGGAGGGGGCTTCACACCCAAAATCCCTCCAGAAGTGAATTTGGGAGGAGGCTTCACACCCTCGAACCCCCCAGAAGTGAATTTGGGAGGGGGGCTTACACCCCGAACCCCCCAAAAAATGAATTTGGGAGGGCTGTACCCCTGAACCCCCCCCCAAAAGTGAATTTGGGGAGGGGCTTCACCTCCTGAACCCCCAAAAGTGAATTTGGGAGGGCTTCACCCCCAAAGTGAATTTGGGAGGGGGCTTACACCCAAAATCCCCTCAAAGGGAGTTTGAGGAGGGGCTTCTACCCCCAAGGTTAATTTAGTAGGGGCTTCACCCCCGACCCCCCAGAAGTGAATTTGGGAGGGGCTTCACCCCAAGGTTAATTTGGGAGGGGCTTCACCCCGAGCCCCGGAATCCCCTAGACTCACCTCAGGGGTCCCGAGAGGCTCAGGGGGACCTGTGGGGGTGGGGAGGGGTTAGACGGGGAGACCCTCTTCCCAAATTGGGGCTGGGGGTCCCACCAAATTTGGGACCCCTGCCCCAAATTTGAGACCCCTGCCCCAAATTTGCGACCCCTACCCACAATTTTGGGACCCCCACCCCAAATTTGGGACCCCCACCCCAATTTTGAGATACCCCCGCCCCAAATTTTGGGACCCCTGCCCCAAATTTGGGACCCCACCCCATTTTGGGACCCCTACCCAAATTTTGGGACCCCACCCACATTTTTGGGACCCCACCCCCATTTTTGGGACCCCTACCCAAATTTTGCGACCCCCACCCCCAATTTTAGGACCCCCACCCCATTTTGGGACCCCGCCCCAAATTTCGGGATCCCCACCCCCATTTTCGAGGTTCTGCTCCCATTTTCAGGACCCCCACCCCCATTTTTGAGACCCCCACCCCTAATTTCTGGGACCCCCACTCTATTTTCGGGACCCCCACCCCCATTTTTGAGTCTCCTCTCCCCTTTCCGGGACCCCCACCCCCACTCTCGGGACCCCCACTCCAATTTTGAGACCCCCACTCCCATTTCCAGGACCCCCACCCCCATTTTTGAGTCTCCCTCTCTCCTTTCCAGGTCTCCCGCCCCATTTTTGGGACCCCCACCCCCATTTTCGAGGTTCTGCTCCCATTTTCAGGACCCCCACTCCCATTTTCAGGACCCCCACCCCCATTTCCGGGACCCTCACCCCCATTTTGAGACCCCCACCCCTAATTCTGGGACCCCCACTCCCATCTTCGAGACCCCCACCCCCACTCTCGGCATCCCCACTCCCATTTCCGCAGCTCCCGCTCCCATTTCCGTGTCTCCTGCCCCCTCCCGGTGTCCCCCGGTGTTCCCCGGTGTCCCCCGGTGTTTTCCCGGTGTTCCCCGGTGTCCCCCGGTGTTCCCGGTGTTTCCGCCCCCTCCCCGTGTCCCCCGGTGTTTCCCGGTGTTCCCGCCCCCTTCCCGGTGTCCCCCGGTGTCCCCCTCGTGTCCCCCGTCCCCTCCCGGTGTTCTCGGTGTCCCCCCCGCGTCACCGGCGCCGCCGCCGGTCCCGGGACACGCTGCGCTGAAGTCGCGGTTGCGGCGCTCGCGGGAGCGGCTGCGCCGTTTGCGGTCGCGGCTGCGGGAGCGGCTGTGGGAGCGCTTGCGGTGCCGGTTCTCCTTGTCCCGCTCTGGTAACGGGAACCGGGGGTCAGAGGGCCAAAAAAACCCGAAATTCCCCCCAAAAAATACCCGAAATTCATCACAAAAATCCCGAAATTCATCACAAAAAATATCCAAAAATCCTCACAAAAATACCCGAAATTCCGGTCCTGAAACAATCTCGGTTCTCCTTGTCCCGCTCTGGTAACGGGAACTGGGGGTCAGAGGGTCCAAAAAACCCAAAATTCCTCCCCAAAAAAATACCCGAAATTCATCACAAAAATCCCGAAAATCCTCACAAAAATACCCGAAATTCCGGTCCCAAAACAATCTCGGTTCTCCTTGTCCCGCTCTGGTAACGGGAACCGGGGGGTCAGAGGAGCCAAAAACCCGAAATTCCTCACAAAAAATACCCGAAATTCATCACAAAAAATCCCGAAATTCATCACAAAAAATCCTGAAAATCCTCACAAAAAAATCCCCAAAAATCCGGTGCTGAAACAGCCCTGGTCTCCTTGTCCCGCTCTGGTAACGGGGTTAGGGGGTCAGAGGGGCCAAAACCCAAAATTCCTCCCAAAAATACCCGAAATTCATCACAAAAAATCTCGAAATTCCTCCTCAAAAATCCGAAATTATTCAAAATTCTGGTCCCGAAACTACCCCGGTTCTCCTTGTCCCGCTCTGGTAACGGGAACCGAGGGGTCAGAGGGCCAAAAAACCCTAAATTCCTCCCAAAAAATACCCGAAGTTCATCACAAAAAATCCTGAAAATCCTCACAAAAAAAACCCCCAAAAATCCGGTGCTGAAACAGCCCCGGGTCTCCTTGTCCCGCTCTGGTAACGGGAACCGGGGGTCAGAGGGGCCAAAAACCCGAATTTCCTCCAAAAATACCCGAAATTCATCACAAAAATCCCGAAATTCATCACAAAAAAACCCCCAAAAATCCGGTGCTGAAACAGCCCTGGTTCTCCTTGTCCCGCTCTGGTAACGGGAACCGGGGGTCAGAGGGGCCAAAAAACCCGGAATTCCTCCCCAAAAAAATACCCGAAAATCCTCACAAAAATACCCGAAAATCCTCCCAAAAATACCGAAATTCCGGTGCTGAAACAGCCCTGGTTCTCCTTGTCCCGCTCTGGTAACGGGAACCGGGGGGTCAGAGGGGTCAAAAAACCGAATTTCCTCCCAAAAATACCCGAAATTCATCACAAAAATATCCAAAAATCCTCACAAAAATACCCGAAATTCCGGTGCTGAAACAATCTCGGTTCTCCTTGTCCCGCTCTGGTAACGGGAACCGAGGGGTCAGAGGGGCCAAAAAACCAAATTCCTCACAAAAAAATACCCAAATTCATCACAAAAAATCCTGAAAATCCTCCCAAAAACCCCCAAAAATCCGGTGCTGAGAACAGCTCTCGGTTCTCCTTGTCCCGCTCTGGTAACGGGAACCGAGGGGTCAGAGGGGCCAAAAAACCGAAATTCTCCCCAAAAAATATCCCGAAATTCTCCCCAAAAATCCCGAAATTCATCACAAAAAAAAATCCCAAAAATCCGGTGCTGAAACAGCCCCGGTTCTCCTTGTCCCGCTCTGGTAACGGGAACCGGGGGGTGAGAGGGGCCAAAAAAACCCGAAATTCCTCCCAAAAAAACCCGAAATTCCTCCCAAAAAAATACCCGAAATTCATCACAAAAAATCCTGAAAATCCTCACAAAAAAATCCCAAAAATCCGGTGCTGAAACAGCCCCGGTTCTCCTTGTCCCGCTCTGGTAACGGGAACCGGGGGGTCAGAGGGGCCAAAAAAACCCCAAATTCCCCCCAAAAAATACCGGAAATTCCTTCCAAAAATACCCGAAAATCCTCACAAAAAATATCCGAAGTTCCTCACAAAAAATACCCGAAATTCCTCACAAAAAATCCCGAAATTCCTCCTCAAAAAACAGAAATTATTCAAAATTCTGGTCCCAAAACGACCCCGGTTCTCCTTGTCCCGTTCTGGCAACGGGGAAAAGGGGGGGTCAGAGGAGCCAAAAAAACCCGAAATTCATCACAAAAATACCCGAAATTCATCACAAAAAATCCCGAAATTCCTCCCAAAAAATACCCGAAATTCATTACAAAAAACCACGAAAATCCTCCCAAAAAATCCTGAAGTTCCTCCTCAAAAATCCGAAATTATTCAAAATTCCAGTCCCGAAACAGCCCCGGGTCTCCTTGTCCCGCTCTGGCACCGGGGAAAAGGGGGGTCAGAGGGGCCAAAAAAACCCGAATTTCCTCCCAAAAAATACCCGAAATTCCTCACAAAAAATACCCGAAATTCCTCACAAAAAATACCCGAAATTCCTCACAAAAACCACGAAAATCCTCCCAAAAATCCTGAAGTTCCTCCTCAAAATCCGAAATTATTCAAAATTCCGGTCCCGAAACAGCCCCCGGTTCTCCTTGTCCCGCTCTGGCACCGGGAACCGGGGGGTCAGAGGGGCCAAAAAAATCCGAAATTCCTCCCAAAAAATACCCGAAATTCCTCACAAAAAATACCCGAAAATCCTCCCAAAAAAATCCCAAAATTCCGGTCCCGAAACAGCCCCGGGTCTCCTTGTCCCGCTCTGGTAACAGGAAAAAGGGGCTCAGAGTAGCCAAAAAACCGGGAATTCCCCCCAAAAAGTACCCGAAATTCATCACAAAAAATATCCAAAAATCCTCACAAAAAATCCTGAAAATCCTCTCAAAAAATCCCAAAATTCCTCCCGAAAAAACCCCGAAATTCCCAAAAAAACCCGGAAATTCCTCCCCAAAATCCCGAAATTCCCAGAAAAACCCCAAAATTCCCAAAAAAACCCCCGAAATTTCCAAAAAAATTCGCAAAATTCCCAAAAAAACCCCCCGAAGTTCCCAAAAAAACCCCAAAATTTCAAAAAAAAATCCCAGAATTCCCAAAAAACCCCAAAGTTCCCAAAAAACCCCAAAATTCCCAAAAAAATCCCCGAAATTCCCAAAAAACCCCAAAAATCCGGTCCTGAAACAACCCCGGACTCCCCAGAGAGAAACAGGAGAAGTTCCAAAAGTAACGCCCGAAAATAACTCCAAAACATCCCCAAAAAAACCCTGAAATATTCCCTAAAATTTCCCAAAATTGCCCTGAAATCTCCCAAAATTAACCCTAAATTCTGCCCAAATAATCCTGAAATATCCCCAAAATAATCCTGAAATATCCCAAAAATCTCCTAAAAATTACCCTGAGATCTCCCAAAATTAATCCCGAAATTCTGCCCAAATAACCCCAAAATATCCCCAAAAATCTCCTCAAATCTCCCAAAATTAACCCCAAAATCCTCTCCAAATAAATCTGAAACATCCCCAAAACCACCCCAAAACATCCCCAAAAAAATCCTGAAATCCCCCAAAAATCTCCTCAAAATTACCCTGAGATCTCCCAAAATTAATCCCGAAATCCTCCCAAAATAATCCTGAAATACCCCCAAAAAAACCTCCTAAAATCTCCCAAAATTAATCTCGAAATCCTCCCCAAATTACCCCAAAACGTCCCCAAAATAATCCTGAAATCCCCCAAAAATCTCCCAAAATTGCCCTGAGATCTCCCAAAATTAATCCCGAAATCCTTCCCAAGTAACCCTGAAATATCCCCAAAATAATCCAGAAATATTCCCATAAAAACCCCCAAAATTAACCTCAAAATTCCCTCAAAACAGTATTGAAATATCCCCAAAAATCTCCCAAAATTACCCTGAGATCTCCCAAAATTAATCCCCAAATTCTCCCAAATAATCCTGAAATATCCCCAAAATAATCCAGAAATATCCCCAAAAATCTCCCCAAGTTGCCCCGAGATCTCCCAAAATTAATCCCGAAATTCTCCTAAAATAGCTCTAAAATATCCCCAAAAATGTCCTCAGATTTACCCCAAAAAAGTCCCAAAATCCACCCCAAAATAACGCCAAAATTAATCCCAAAATCCTTCCAAAATAAACCTGAAATATCCCCAAAAATCTCCCAAAATTAACCCCAAAATTCTCTCAAAACTGACTTGAAATACCCCCAAAATTCTCCCCAAATTACCCCAAAAATCCCCAAAATAATCCTGAAATTCCCCAAAAATCTCCCAAAATTACCCTGAGATCTCCCAAAATTAACCCCGAAATCCTCCCCAAATAACCCCGAAATATCCCCAAAATAATCCTCAAATCCCCCAAAAATCTCTCAAAATTGCCCTGAGATCTCCCAAAATCAACCCAGAAATCCTCCCCAAAATAACCCCAAAATTGCCCCAAAATTATCTTGAAACATCCCAAAATAATCCTGGGTCCTCCCAAAAATAATTCTGAAATCTTCCCAAAAATCAACACAAATCCTAACCCAGATTAACCCTGAAATCCTCCCAAATTGCCCCAAAATAATCCCAAAATTAACCCCAAAATTACAAAAAAATAATCCCAAAAATTGCCAAAAATAACCCCAAAAACCCCCAAAGTATCCCAAAATAAACTCCAAAATAATCCCAAAATTACCAAAAATAATCCCAAAATTATCCCAGAGTAATCCCAAAACTACCCCAAAATTATCCCAAAACTTCGCAAAATAACCCTAAAATAAACCCCAAATTATCCCAAAATTAACCCCAAAATAACCCAAAGTCCACCCCAAAATAATCCAAAATCCACTCAAAATTAATCTCAGAATTACCCCACAAAAATCCCAAAACTACCCCAAAATTACCTCAAAATCCACCCTAATATAGTCCCGAAATTCCCCAAACTAACCCCAAAATTCCCCAAATAAACCCCAAAACAACCCTGAGCCCCTCCCCAAATTACCCAAAAAACACCCTAAACCCCCCAAAATAACCCCAAACCCAAAATTACCCCTAAAAATCTCAAAATTATCCCAGAATTATCCCAAAATAACCCCAAACTAATTCCAAAATTACCCCAAAAGAACTCCAAAATGACCCAAAAATACCCCAAAATTAACCCAAAAATCCCAAAATTACCCCTAAAAATCCCAAATTCCCTAAATAAACCCCCCAAAACCAGCCCTGAGCCCTCCCCAAATTACCCAAAATCACCCAAAACCCCCCAAATTAACCCCAAAACCCCAAAATAATTCCAAAAAAGTCCCGAATTCCCTAAATTAAACCTCCAAAATCAACCCCGAGGCCCCTCCCCAAATTACCCAAATTGCCCCAAAATCACCCAAAATTCACCAAGTTAACCCCAAAATAATCCCAAAGAAATCTCAAATTCCCCCAAATAAACCCCAAAACCAGCCAATTCCAAAATTACCCCCAAAAAATCCCTAAATCCACCAAATTAACCCCCCAAAATCAACCCCGAGCCCCCTCCCCAAATTACCCAAAATCACCCGACTTCCCCAAATTAACCCCAAAATAATTCCAAAATTACCCCAAAAAATCCCAAAATAACCTCAAAATAATCCCCGAAATTCCCCAAATAAATCCCCAAAACCAGCCCCGAGCCTCTCCCCAAATTATCCAAAATCACCTGAAACCTCCCAAATTAACCCCAAAATCCCCCAAAAATCCCTCAAATTAACCCCAAAATAATCCCAAATTAACCCCTCAAATCAACCCGAGTCCCCTCCCCAAATTACCCAAAAATCACCCGGAAATCCCCCAAATTAACCCCCGAAATCTCCCAAAACCCCAAACTAACCCCAAAATAATCCCAAAAATCCCAAATTAACTCCCCGAAACCAACCCTGAGCCCTCCCCAAATTACCCAAATATACCCCAAAAACCCCAAATTAACTCCCAAAATAATCCCAAAAAATCCCAAATTAACCCCCAAAACCAACCCCGAGCCCCCTCCCAAATTACCCAATAATCACTGAAATTCACCAAATTAACCACAAAAATCCCCCAAAAATCCCCAAATAAACCCCAAAAATCAGCCCCGAGCCCCTCCCTAAATTACCCAAAATCACCTGAAATCCCCCAAATTAACCCCAAAACCCCCAAAAATTCCAAAAAAACCCGAATTCCCCAAATTAACCCCCCAAAATCAACCCCGAGGCCCTCCCCAAACTACCCAAATTGCCCCAAAATCACCCAAAATTCACCAAGTTAACTCCCAAAATAATCCCAAATAAATCTCGAATTCCCCAAATAAACCCCTAAAACCAGCCCCTGAGCCCCTCCCCAAATTACCCAAATTGCCCCAAAATCACCCGAATTTCCCCTAAATTTACTCCCAAAAAATTCCAAAATTACCCCAAAATAATCCCAAATCCACTCAAATTAACCCCCAAAATCAACCCTGAGCCCTCCCCAAATTACCCAAAATCACCCGAAATCCCCCAAATTAACCCCAAAATAATCCCAAAAAATCCCAAATTAACCCCCGAAACCAACCCCGAGTCCCCTCCCCAAATTACCCAAAATCACCCTAAACCCCCCCAAATTAACCCGAAAATAATTCCAAAATTACCCGAAAATAATTAAAAATAATCTCGGACTCCCCCCCAAATTAACCCCCCCAAAATCAACCCTGAGCCCTCCCCCAAATTACCCAAAATCACCCAAAATTCCCCTAAATTAACCCCCAAAGTAATTCCAAATTTACCCCAAAATAATCCCAAAATTAACCACAAATTAATTCCAAAATTACCCCAAAAATCCCAAAATTACCCTCAAAATAATCCCGAAATTCCCCAAATAAATCCCCAAAAACCAGCCCTGAGCCCCTCCCCAAATTACCCAAAATCACCCGAAACCCCCAAATTAACCTCCCAAAATTCCCCAAAAATCCCCAAATAAACCCCAAAACCCCAAAAAAATCCCAAAAAATCCCGAATTCCCCCAAATTAACCCCCCAAAACCAACCCCGAGCCCCTCTCCCAAATTACCCAAAATCACCCGAAATCCCCCAAATTAACCCCAAAAATCCCCCAAAAATCCCCCAAATAAACCCCCAAAAATCCCAAAAATCCCGACCCGCCCCAAATTAAACCCCCAAAACCAACCCCAGCCCCCTCCCAAAATTACCCAAATTGCCCCAAAAATCACCCCGAATTTCCCCAAATTTACCGCAAAAAATTCCAAAATTACCCCAAAATAATCCCGAAATCCACTCAAATTAACTCCCCAAAATCAACCCCGAGCCCCTCCCCAAATTACCCAAAATCACCCAAACCCGCCAAATTAACCCCAAAAATCCCCCCAAAAAATCCCCAAATAAACCCCAAAATAATCCCAAATTAACCCCGAAATCAACCCGAGTCCCTCTCCCCAAATTACCCAAAATCACCCGAAATTCACCAAATTAACCCCAAAAATCCCCCAAAAACCCCAAACTAATCCCAAAAAATCCCAAATTAACCCCCCAAAATCAACCCTGAGCCCTCCCCAAATTACCCAAAATCACCCGAAACCCCCAAATTAACCCCAAAATCCCCAAAAAATCCCCAAATTAACCCCAAACACCAACCCTGAGCCCCTCCCAAATTACCCAAAAATCACCTGAAACCCCCCAAATTAACCCCCAAAATAACCCCAAAATAATCCCAAAATAATCCCAAATTCCCCCCAAATTAACCCCCCAAAACCAGCCCCGAGCCCCTCCCCAAATTACCCAAATATACCCCAAAAACCCCCAAATTAACCCCAAAATAACCCCAAAATAATCCCAAAAAATCCCGAATTCCCCCAAATTAATCCCAAAATCAACCCTGAGCCCCTCCCCAAATTACCCAAAATCACCCAAAACCCCCAAATTAACCTGAAAATAATTACAAAATTACCCCAAAATAATCCCAAAAAAAATCCCAAATTCCCCCCAAATTAACCCCCCAAAAAACCAGCCCCGAGCCCCCTCCCCAAATTACCCAAAATCACCCGAAACCCCCCAAATTAACCCCAAAAATCCCCCAAAAAATCCCCAAATTAACCCCAAAAATCAGCCCTGAGCCCCCTCCCCAAATTACCCAAAATCCCCCAAAAAACCCCCAAATTAACCCCAAAATAATCCCAAAAAATCCCAAATTAACCCCTAAAACCAACCCTGAGCCCCTCCCCAAATTACCCAAAATCACCTGAAATCCCCCAAATTAACCCCTAAAATAATTCCAAATAAACCCTGAATTCCCCCAAATTAACCCCCCAAAAACCAACCCCGAGCCCCCTTCCCAAATTACCCAAATTGCCCCAAAAATCACCCGAATTCTACTAAATTAACCCCTAAAAATCCCCCCAAAAAAACCCCCAAACTAACCCCCAAAATAATCCCAAATTAACCCCCGAAACCAACCTCGAGTCCTCTCCTAAATTACCCAAAATCCCCTGAAACCCCCCAAATTAACCCCAAATTTCCCAAACTGGGGGGATCCCTGACCTCTTCCCGGCGTTTTGTGAGGAGACCCCCCAAAAAAAAAAAAAAAAAAAAAAATTAAAAACGAGAGAATCATGACCCCCCAAATTCCAGGGCGGCCAAACCCCCAAAATTGGGGGGCGCAATGGGAATCCCCTCAGAGCGGTGGGGATGGGCGGGTTTCACCCCCAAAAAATTTGGGGTTCCCGTGAGGGGGGAGGGGCGCGGCCGTGAGGGGGGTGGGGAGGGGCGCGGCCGCCGGTACCTTGTTTGTTCTCGTTCAGCTGCCGCTCGAACTCGTCGAAGTCGGACATGGCGGCGGGCTGGGCGCGGAGCTGGCGGAGCCCAAGCGGCGCCTCCCGGCCGCTCCCGGTGCCTCTCCCGGTGCTCTCTCCTGGTGCTGCCGCCGCGCTCAGCCGCGGCGCCTCCGTCCGCGCTCTGGCTGCGCTCGCCACTTCCGGCCGCGCCTCCGCCACTTCCGGCGCCGCCTCGGCTCTTTCCGGCAGCGTTCGGGTTTTCCTGTCACCGCTTCGGCTTTTCCTGCCGCGCTTTGGGTGCCTTCCGCCGCGCTTCGGCTTTTTCCGTCAGCGCTCGGCTTTTTCCCGCCACGCTTGGGGCCTTTCCGCCGCGCTTCGGCCTTTTTCCGTCAGCGCTCGGGTTTTCCCGCCGCGCTTCGGCCTTTTCCGTCACCGCTCGGGTTTTTCCCGCCGCGCTTCAGCCTTTTCCGTCAGCGCTTCGGTAAGTTCCTGCCACGCTTCGGCCTTTTCCGTCAGCGCTCGGTTTTTCCCGCCGCGCTTGGGCCTTCCGCCGCGCTTCGGCCTTTCCCGTCACTGCTCGTGTTTCCCGTCACCGCTTCGGGCTTTTTCCCGCCGCGCTTCGGCTTTTTCCGTCAGCGCTCGGGTTTCCCCATCAGCGCTTCGGCTTTTTCCTGCCGCGCTTCGGCTCTTTCCGTCACTGCTTTGGTTTTTCCGCCGCGCCTGTGCTTTTCTCCTGCCGCGCTTCGGGGCCTTTCCGCCGCGCTTCGGCTCTTTCCGTCAGCGCTCGGGCAGTTCCTGCCGCGCTTCGGGGCCTTTCCGCCCCGCTTCGGCCTTTTCCGTCAGCGCTCGTGTTTCCTCGTCACCGCTCGGTTTGCTCCAGCCGCGCTTCGGTTTCTTTCCGTCAGCGCTCGGGTTTTTCCGCCGCGCTTCGGGGCCTTTCCGCCGCGCTTCGGCTTTTTCCGTCAGCGTTGGTGTTCCCGCCGCGCTTGGCCTTTCCGTCAGCTCGTGTTTCCCCGCTCACCGCCGGGATGCTTTTTCCCGCCGCGTGCTGGCGCCTCTTCCGCCGCTGCCGCTCTTTCTCCGTCACTGCTCGGGTGTTCCCGCCACGCTGGGTTTTCCGCCGCTCGGCCTTTTCCGTCAGCGCTCGGGTTTCCCCGTCACCGCCGGGCTTCCCCATCACCGCTGCGGGTTTTCCCCGCCGTGCTTTCGTGCTTTTCCGTCACTGCTTCGGTTTTCCCGCCGCGCTTCGGGCCTTTCGCCGCACTTCGGCTTTTCTCCGTCAGCGCCGGCTTTTCCAGCCGCGTCGTGCTTTCCGTCACTGCTCGGGCTCCGCTCGCCGCTCGGAGCTTCCCGCGCGCTCGGCTTTTCCCGCCGCGCTGCTCCTTTCCGTCACTCTGCTCGGGTGTTCCTGCCACGCTTCAGCTTTTTCCGTCAGCGCCGTTTTTCCCGCCGCTCTGCCTTTTCCGCTGCAGCTCGGGTGTTTCGCCGCTCAAGCTCTCCTTTCCCGCCACGCCTCGCCTTTCTCCGTCACCGCCGTGTTTCCCGTCACCGCCGACTTTTCTCCGCCACGCCGGGCCTTTCCGTCACCGCTCGTGTTTTTCCGTCACCGCCGGGTTTTTCCGCCAAGCCTCGTGCTTTTCCCACCGCACTTTGGCCTTTTTCCGTCAGCTCGGGTTTCCCCGTCAGCGCTGGGTTTTCCGCGCCGCGCTCGGGCCTTTCCGCCAAGCTGCTTTTTTCCGTCAGCGCCGGCTTTTCCCGCCCGGCTCCGGGCCTTTTAAGCGTCACAGCTCGTGTTTTTCCGTCACCGCTCGGGTTTTCCCCGGCGCCAAGGCTTCGGGGCTCCTTCTCACCGGCTGGGTTTTCTCCCGCCAAGGCCGCGCTTTCCGTCACCGGGCCGGTAGTTTCCCCATCAGCGCTCGGCTTTTTCCCGCCGCGCGCTCAGCCTTTTCCTGGCCGCTTCGGTCTTCTTCCTGTCAGCGCCGGCTTTTCCGCCACGCTCGGGCCTTTCCGCCGCTGCTCGGGCTTTTTTCCGTCAGCGCCGGCTTTTCCGCCACGCTGGGCCTTTCCGCCGCCGGGCTGCTTTTTCCGTCAGCGCCGGCTTTTCCGCCACGCTCGGGGCCTTTCCGCCGCTCGGCTTTTTCCGTCACTGCTCGGGTTTTCCCGCCACCGCTTGGTTCTTCCCCGCCAAGCCTCGTGCTCTCCGTTACTGCTCGCCGCCGCGGCGCTCCGGCCGCGCTGAATCTTTCCCGTGACTTTCCGGGCCGCTTTCCGTCCCCTACGTCAACTCAACTCACTCAACTGACGGCGGAAGCCCCGGTAAAACCGGGCAAGGGTGGCCCCGCCCCCTCCGGTGTGGCCCCGCCCCTTTTCTGTCCAGGCCCCGCCCCTTTCCCCCTCAGCGCCGCTTTTTGGCGGGAAGCGGGAGAAGAGAAGGCGCCCCCTGCCGGCGCCGGTGCAACCGGGAGAATCCCGAGAAACCTCGCGGGAATCACTCAAATCTCGCGGGAATCACTCAAATCTCGCGAGAATCACTCGCAATTATCGTGAGAATTACGAAAATCCCGCGGGAATCACTCAAATTTCGCGGGAATCACTCAAATCTCGCGGGAACTGCTCAAATCCAGCGGGAATCACTCAAATCCCGCGGGAATCACTCAAATCCCGCGGGAATCATTCAAATCTCGCGGAAATCGCTCAAATCCCGCGGGAATCGCTCAAATCCCGCGGGAATCACTCAAATCTCGCGGAAATCACTCAAATCCCGCGGAATCACTCAAGTCTCGCGGGAATCACTCAAATCTCGCGCGAATTACAGCAGTTTATTCACATTTTTTGGGGTTGGGTTTTTTCCCTTTTTTTCGATTTTTTTCCTCAAAATCCCCCCCAGGGGAGACCGGCGGGGGGTCCCGGGCTGGGGAAAAACGGGAAAAATCGGGAAAATCGGGATTTTGGGGGTGTCAGGGACTCGCTGCCGAATTGGGGGAAAATGCGGATTTTGCGGGTTTTTGGGGATTTTTGGGGATTTTGGGGATTTTGGGGATTTTTGGGGATAAGAACCAGAAGGGCCTCCGTGTCCCGTGGGTGAAAAACGGGGGGAAATGGGGAGAAAGAGACAAAATGGGGAAAAAACGGGAAAATGGGGAAAAAAATAAAGAGGAAAATCCGAAAAATGGGATGAAATGAGAAAAATCCAAATTTTACCCAAATATCCAAAATTGGCACAAACGCCCCAGAATCTTCAGTGGTTTTTCGGAAATTTTACGGCGGTTTTGGGGATTTTCCGGCGTTTTTTGGGGATTTTCGGGAGTTTTAAAGGATTTTTCGGATTTTTTGGGGATTTTTCCGTGTTTTTTGGGATTTTTTGGCAAAAAAATCCCTGAAAAAATCCCCCAAAACGCCGAAAAATCCCAAAAATTCCCCAAAATCCCCAAAAATCCACTGGAAAATCCCCCAAAAAGCCGAAAAATCCCCAAAAAACGCCGAAAAAATTCCCCAAAAAACGCCCAAAAATCCCCCAAAAAAGCCGAAAAATCCCCGAAAAAACGCCGGAAAATCCCAAAAAACCGCCGGAAAATCCCCCAAAAAACGCCGAGAAATCCTCAAAAAAATCCCCCCAAAAAGCCGAAACACCCCAAAAAAATCCCCCCAAAAACGCAGAAAAAATCCCAAAAAGACCCGCCAAAAAATCCGCCCAAAAAAGCCAGAAAATCCCCATAAAACGCTGAAAAATCCCCCAAAAACACCCAAAAATCCTCAAAAACCGCCCAAAAATCCCCCAAAAACTCCGAAAAATCCCAAAAAAACGCCTGAAAAATCCCCAAAAGACGCCCCAAAATCGCCCCCAAAAAGCCGGAAAAATCCCCCAACAAACGCCGGAAAATCCCCCAAAAACACCCAAAAATCCTCAAAAAATCTCCCAAAAAGCTGAAAATTCCCAAAACCGCCCAAAAATCACCCAAAAACGCCGGAATATCCCCCAAAAACACCAAAAAATCCCCTAAAAAACACCAAAAAATCCCCAAAAAACGCTCAAAAATCCGCCAAAAAAGCCGAAAAATCCCCCCAAAAAAGCCGAAAAATCCCAAAAAATCCCCTCAAAACGGCTGAAAAATCCCAAAAATGCCCCCAAAATCCCCCAAAACGTCCAAAAATCCCCCCAAAATCCCCCCAAAAAACGCCTGAAAAATCCCCCAAAAACGTCGGAAAATCCTCATAAAACGCTGAAAAACCCCAAAAAATTCCCCAAAAACACCGGAAAATCCCCCAAAAAGCCCAAACCCCCCCAAAAACGCCCAAAATTCCTCAAAAACGCCGAAAAAGCCTCAAAAAATCCCCCAGAAAACGCCCAAAATCCCCCAAATAGCGCCCAAAATTCCCCCAAAAAGCCAAAAATCCCAAAAAACCGCCGGAAAATCCCCAAAAACACCCAAAAATCCTCAAAAAATCCCCCCCAAAAAGGTGAAAAATCCCCCAAAAAGACGAAAAATACTCCAAAAATCCCCATAAAACGCTGAAAAACCCCAAAAAAATTCCCAAAAACACCGAAAAACCCCCCAAAAAGCCCAAACCCCCCAAAAACGCCCAAAAATTCCTCAAAAAACGCATGAAAAAGCCTCAAAAATCCCCCAAAAAACGCCGAAAATCCCCAAAAACATCAAAAAATCCTCAAAAAAATCCCCCCAAAACCGCTGAAAAATCAAAAAAACCGCTGAAAAATCCCCAAAAAATTCCCCAAAAACACCGAAAAATCCCCAAAAACGGCCCCGGGGACCCGGATTTGGGATTGGGGGGAGGGGGGAAGGGGGGGAGCGCAGTGGGGGAGGGGAGGAACTTTGGAGCGCGGGCGGAGTTTCCGGCCGGAACCCAAACGCTGCGACACCGCCCCGCTTCCCCTCCCCTCCCCAGCGCCCCCGCCCCCACCGGGACCCCAAAAAGCGGCGGAGGAGCCCGGGAGCGGCGCGGGGCCATGAAGGGCCCGGGGCGCAGGTACCGGCGGAACTTGGGGGAAATTTGGGGGAATTTTGGGGGAATTTAAGGGGAATTTTTGGGAAATTCGGGGAATTTGGGGAGGGGGCGCGGGAGGAGGCGGGGACCCCCTCAGATCTGCGCCGGGATTTGTTCCCCCCAAAAACCCCCAAAATTTCCGCCCCGCCCCCATTTTTGGGATCTGACCCAAAACCGGGATTCTTCTTTTCTCTCCCGCCCCACCCCCCTCCTCAAAATTTTGGGAACCCCAAATTTGCCCCCCACCCCCCTCCAGACCCTCCCCCAATTCCCGGGACCCTCAGGTCCCTCCCACCCCTGGGGACCCCCAAAAATTCCTGAAACCCCCTCCCCAACTAACACACACCCCCCAAAAACGACCCCCGGGACCACCCAAAATTCCCCCAAATTAACCCCAAAATCCCCCAAATTAAACCAAATATCTCCCCAAAATCCACCCAAATTAACCCCCAAATTAACCCCAAAATCCCCCAAATCCTCCCAAATTAACCCAAATATCTCCCCAAATTAACCTCAAAATCCCCCAAATAAACCCCCAAATCAACCCCAAATTAACCCCAAAATCAACCCCAAAATTCACCCAAATTAACCCCAAATTAACCCCAAAATCCCCCCAAATTAACCCCCAAATCGCCCCCAAATTAACCCCAAAATCGCCCAAACCCACCCCAAAATCCCCTAAATTAACCCAAAATCCCCCCAAATTAACCCCAAAATCCCCCAAATGAACCCCAAAATCACCCAAAATCACCCCAAAATCCCTAAATTAACCCCAAAATCACCTCCCAAATTCCCCAAATTAACCCCAAAATCCCCCAAAATCCCCCCAAATTAACCCAAATATCCCCCAAATTAACCTCAAAATCTCCCCAAAATCCACCCAAATTAACCCCAAAATCCCCCCAAATTAACCCCAAAATCGCCCCAAACCCACCCCAAAATCCCCCTAAATTAACCCCCAAATCCCCCCAAATCCCCCCAAATTAACCCCAAAATAACCCCCAAATTTACCCCCAAATCCCCCCAAATGAACTCCAAAATCACCCAAAAATCACCCCCAAATCCCCTAAATTAACCCCAAATTAACCCCCCAAATTTACCCCAAAATCCCCCCAAATTAACCCAAATACCCCCCAAATTAACTCCCAAAATCCCCCAAATTAACCCCAAAATAACCCCCAAATTTACCCCAAAATCCCCCAAAACCGCCCCATAATCGCCCCCAAAATATCCCCGAAACCCCTCCCCAAATAAGATTTCCCCAAAACGACCCCCAAAACCCAAATTAACCCCCAAATTCGGACGAACCCAAACCCTTCCCGGGGGCGGGGGGGTGGGAGGGCTCCCAAAATTTTACCGGGGGCGGGAACGGGGGCGCCGCCCCCCGACCCCTCCCCCCTTTTCTCTCTCTCCGCAGCCCCCGCCCCCTCCCCCGCCCCTCCCCCTCGCCCCGCTTCCTCCCTGCCCCCTCCCCCGCGGGGGCGGGCGCTACCTGTTGATTGACAGCCAGGGCTTGCCCTACACGGTTCTGGTGGCCGAACCGGACCGGGCCGGTTCCGGTGCCGGTTCCGGTTCCGGTTCCGGTTCGGTGGGGGAGGGGCGGGCGGGGCCGGTTCCGGTGTCCCGAGTGCGGGCGCTGCTTCGCCTTCCTGTCGTACCTGGAGCGGCACCGGATTGCGACTCGTCCCAAAAACCGCACCTGTGCCGCACCTGCGGGAAGGGGTTCAAGAGAGCCTCGCACCTGGAGCGGCACTGGGGCACCCACGGTACCGGGAACGGCACCGGAACCGGGATCGAACCGGGACTGACACCGGAACCGGGACTGGAACCGCGCACTCCTCCCAAAAACCGCGACCTGTGCCGCACCTGCGGAAGGGGTTCAAGAGAGCCTCGCACCTGGAGCGGCACCGGGCACCCACGGGAACGGGAACGGCACCGGGACCGGGATCGGAACCGGACCGGCACCGGAACCGGGACCGGAACCGTGCACTCGTCCCAAAAACCGCACCTGTGCCGCACCTGCGGAAGGGGTTCAAGAGAGCCTCGCACCTGGAGCGGCACCGGGGCACCCACGGCACCGGAACGGCACGGGACCGGGATCGGAACCGGACTGGCACCGGAACCGGGATCGGAACCAGGACTGACACCGGAACCGGGACTGGAACCGCTGCACTCGTCCCAAAAACCGCACCTGTGCCGCACCTGCGGGAAAGGGTTCAAGAGAGCTCGCACCTGGAGCGGCACCGGGGCACCCACGGCACCGGGAACGGGATCAGAACCGAACCGGGATCAGAACCGGGACTGACACCGGGACCGGCACCGCGCACTCGTCCCAAAAAACCGCACCTGTGCCGCACCTGCGGAAAAGGGTTCAAGAGAGCCTCGCACCTGGAGCGGCACCGGGCACCCACGGGAACGGGATCAGAACCGGGACCGGGATCAGAACCGGGACTGGCACCGGAACCGGGATCGAACCGGAACCGGCACCGAACCGGCACCGCTGCGACTCGTCCCAAAACCGCACCTGTGCCGCACCTGCGGAAGGGCTTCAAGAGAGCCTCGCACCTGGAGCGGCACCGGGCACCCACGGCACCGGAACGCACCGAACCGGGATCAGAACCGGACCGGCACCGAACCGGGACTGGAACCGCGACCGTCCCAAAAACCGCGACCTGTGCCGCACTCCGCGGAAAGGGTTCAAGAGAGCCTCGCACCTGGAGCGGCACCGGGGCACCCACGGCACCGGAACGGCACCGAACCGGGATCAGAACCGGGACTGACACCGAACCGGACTGACACCGAGCCGGGACTGGAACCGCGCACTCGTCCCAAAAACCGCACCTGTGCCGCACCTGCGGAAGGGGTTCAAGAGAGCCTCGCACCTGGAGCGGCACCGGGCACCCACGGGAACGGGAATGGCACCGAACCGGGATCGGAACCGGGACCGGCACCGAACCGGCACCGGCACCGCGCACTCGTCCCAAAAACCGCACCTGTGCCGCACTCCTGCGGAAGGGCTTCAAGAGAGCCTCGCACCTGGAGCGGCACCGGGCACCCACGGCACCGGGAACGGCACCGGGACCGCGACTGACACCGGAACCGGCACCGGGACCGGGATCAGAACCGGGACTGACACCAGGACTGGGATCGGAACCGAACTGACACCGGATCAGAATCGGACTGGGATCAGAACCGGGACTGACACCGGGACTGGGATCGAACCGGGACTGACACCGGACTGGGATCAGAACCGGGACTGACACCGGGATCAGAACCGGACTGGGATCAGAACCGGCACTGACACCGGGACTGGGATCGGAACCGGGACTGGGATCGAACCGAACTGACACCGGGACCGGGATCAGGACTGAAACCAGGACTGGAACCAGCACCGGGACTGGGATTGAGACTGGAACCGCACCGGTGCTGGGACCAGAACTGGCACTGGAACCAGGACCAGCACTGGGATCAGAACTGGGACTGGAACCGAGACTGAGATCAGCATTGGGATCAGAACCGGACCAGAACTGGCACTGGAACTGAGATTGAGACCAGAACTGGAACCAGAACTGGCACTGGAACCGGGACTGAGACCAGCACTGAGATCAGAACCGGGACCAGAACTGGTAGTGGAACCGGGACTGGGACCAGAACCGGCACCAGAACCGGCACAGGGCCGGGGGGAGGGCGGCGCTGCCCGCGGTGGCCCCGGCCCGGTGAGGACGAGCTGGAGCAGAACCGGGGCGGGAAACACCGAACAGCGGGGACACGTCCTGAGCCAGGGGACAGCGGGGACAGCACAGGGACGTGTCCTGAGCCTGGGGACAGCGAGGACAGCACAGGGACGTGTCCTGAGCCTGGGGACAGCGGGGACAGCGCAGGGATGTGTTCTGAGCCTGGGGACACATCCTGAGCTGGGGACAGCAGGAGTCTGTCCTGAGCCTGGGGACACGTCCTGAGCTGGGGACAGAGAGGGACAGATCCTGTCCTGGGGTCACGTCCTGAGCCAGGGGACAGCGGGGACAGCACAGGGACGTGTCCCGAGCCTGGGGACAGATCCTGAGCCAAGGGACAGAGAGGACAGATCCTGAGCTGGGGACAGCCGGAATCTGTCCTGAGCCTGGGGACACAGAGGGACAGATCCTGAGCTGGGGTCACAGAGGGACAGATCCTGATTCTGGGGACAGATCCTGAGCCTGGGGACAGCAGGAGTCTGTCCTGAGCCTGGGGTCACGTCCTGAGCTGGGGACAGCAGGAATCTGTCCTGAGCCTGGGGACACAGAGGGACAGATCCTGAGCCTGGGGACACGTCCTGAGCCTGGGGACAGATCCTGAGCTGGGGACACAAAGGGACATGTCCTGAGCCTGGGGACAGAGAGGACAGATCCTGAGCTGGGGACACAGAGGGACAGATCCTGAGCCTGGGGACAGATCCTGAGCTGGGGACAGCCGGAATCTGTCCTGAACCTGGGGACAGAGAGGGACGTGTCCTGAGCCTGGGGACACGGAGGGACAGATCCTGAGCCTGGGGACAGATCCTGAGCCTGGGGACACAGAGGGACAGATCCTGAGCCTGGGGACACGTCCTGAGCTGGGGACAGAGAGGGACGTGTCCTGAGCCTGGGGACAGATCCTCAGCCTGGGGACACAGAGGGACAGATCCTGAGCTGGGGTCATGTCCTGAGCTGGGGACAGCCAGAATCTGTACAGAGTCTGGGGTCACAAAGGGACAGATCCTGAGCTGGGGACACAGAGGGACACATCCTGAGCTGGGGACACGACCAGAGCGGGTCACTGCGGGGACAAACAGTGACCAGGGACAGGGGCAGGGAGGGACACGGCCCAAAGGCCCCTGGGACACGCGGGGACAGTGACATCGGGGCTGGGGACACTGGGGTGGTGGCCCTGGGCTGGGGACACTCAGGACAGCTGGCCCTGCACCCAAGGGTGGTGGCCCTGGGGATGGGGACACTCAGGACAGGTGGCCCTGCACCCAAGGGTGGTGACCCGGGACTGGGGACACTCAGGACAGGTGGCCCTGCACCCAGGGGTGGTGGCCCTGGCACTGGGGACACTCAGGACAGGTGGCCCTGCACCCAGGGGTGGTGGCCCCGGGACTGGGGACACTCAGGACAGCTGGCCCTGCACCCAGGGGTGGTGGCCCCAGGACTGGGGACACTCAGGACAGCTGGCCCTGCACCCAGGGGTGGTGGCCGTGGGGCTGGGGACACTCAGGACAGGTGGCCCTGCACCCAGGGGTGGTGACCCTGGGGATGGGGACACTCAGGACAGGTGGCCCTGCACCCAGGGGTGGTGGCCCTGGGATGGGGACACTCAGGACAGCTGGCCCTGCACCCAAGTGTGGTGGCCCTGGGATGGGGACACTCAGGACAGCTGGCCCTGCACCCAAGGGTGGTGACCCCGGGGATGGGGACACTCAGGACAGCTGGCCCTGCACCCAAGGTTGGTGACCCCGGGGATGGGGACACTCAGGACAGCTGGCCCTGCACCCAGGGGTGGTGGCCCTGGGATGGGGACACTCAGGACAGGTGGCCCTGCACCCAAGGGTGGTGGCCCCACCCTCACCGTGGATTTTATTTTATTTTAATTTCTTTTCTGTAATTATTAAAATCCTGGGCTTGTTTTCTTCTTGTTTTTCCCGCTGCCCTCGTGGTGTCCCGCGGTGGGGGAGGGGCCACAGGAGACCCCCGCGGTGACCAACCCCTCCCCCACCCGAGCCCTCAGCCAAGTGACCCCGGAAATGACCTTGAAATGACCTTTGAAGTGACCCTGAAATGACCTTGAAATTATTTTTGAAGTGACCCCAAAATGACCTTGAAATGACCTTTGAAGTGACCCTGAAATGACCTTTGAAGTGACCCAACCCCCCAGACCCACTGGCCCTCCCCCATCCCCCCAGGGCCCCTCCCCATCACTGACCCCCGATCGCCCCTCCCCCACCCATGGTTGCTCAGGTTTATTCCGGTTCAATCCGGTTTATTTCGGTTCATCCCGGTTTATTCGGGTTCAATCCTGTTTATTCTGGTTCAATCCAGTTCATTCTGGTTTATTCTGGTTTTATTCCAGTTTATTCCTGGTTCAATCCGGTTTATTCTGATTTATTCTGGGGTTGGGTTTTTTTTTGGTTCGTTCAGGTTCATTCCGGTTTGATCCAGTTCATTCTGGTTCAATCTAGTTTATTCCGGTTCATTCTGGTTTAATCCAGTTCATTCTGGTTTAATCCGGTTCATTCTGGTTCGCTCCGATTTACTCCAGTTCATTCTGGTTTTATTCTGGTTTTATCCCGGTTCGCTCTGGTTTTACTCCAGTTCATTCCGGTTCAAACCGGTTTATTCCGGTTCAATGTGGTTTATCCCGGTTTTAATCCAGTTCGTTCCGGTTCAAATCGGTTTATTCCGGTTCAATCTGGTTTATCCCAGTTCACTCTGGTTTTATCCCGGTTTACTCTGGTTTTACTCCACTTTATTCCAGCTCAAACCAGTTTATCCCGGTTTGCTCCAGTTCATTCCGGTTCACTCCGGTTTATCCCGGTTTACTCTGGTTTTACTCCAGTTCATTCCGGTTCAAACCAGTTTATTCTGGTTCACTCTGATTTATCCTGGTTTTGCTCCAGTTCATTCCGGTTCAAACCGGTTTATTCTGCTTCACTCTGGTTTTACTCCAGTTCATTCCGGTTCAAACCAGTTTATTCCGGCTCATTCCGGTTTTATCCCGGTTTACTCTGGTTTTACTCCAGTTCATTCCGGTTCAAACCAGTTTATTCCGGTTCGCTCCGGATTACTCTGGTTTTACTCCAGTTCATTCCAGTTCAAACCGGTTTATTCCAGTTTGCTCCGGTTTACTCTGGTTTTACTCCAGTTCATTCCGCTTCAAACTAGTTTATTCCGGTTCACTCTGATTTATCCCGGTTTTACTGCAGTTCATTCCGGTTCAAACCGGTTTATCCCGGTTCGCTCCGGATTTACTCCAGTTCATTCCGGTTCAAACCGCTTTATCCTGGTTCACTCCGGTTTATTCACCCCGCTTTTCACCCGGCTCACCCCGCTTTTACCCCGTCCCCCCTCGCTCCCCGTTCTCCCCCGCCCCGTCCCCGCCTTTCCTGCGGCGGCGCCGGCGCCGCTTCGTGCTCCCGCAGGTGCCGCGGCCACGCCCAGGTAGAAGAACGCCTTCCCGCAGCGCTGGCACCGGTACACGGCCTCGCCCAGGTGCGCGCGCCGGTGCTCCAGCAGCTCGCGCCGCGACCGCAGGCTTCGCCCCGCAGCGCCGCAGCGCCAGCGCCCGCCTTCGCCGTGCCGCGCGCCCGGTGCTCGCCAGCCGGCGGGCGTGCGCTGAGCGCCGGCCGCACTGCTGGCAGCGCGAGCGGCGCCGGTGCCTGGCGCGGTGCCGCCGCAGCGCCGCGCCCGCGGAAGGGAGCGCCGCAGGCGCGGCAGCGCCGGGGCCGGGCGCCGGGCGGGGCAGCAGCGCCGGTGCCGCCGCAGCAGGGGCGGCGTCCAGAAGCGGCGGCCGCGGAGGGCGGAGCACGGCGCCGGGCGCGGCCGCTGGTGGCGCCGCCCGGTGCCGCAGCAGCTCCAGGGCGCCGGGCGCAGCGCTGGCCGCGACACGCCGCAGGCCGGCGGCCGCCGCCCGGCCAGGTGCACGCGTATCTGTGCGCTACCAGCGCCAGGAACCGCTTGAAAGCTGCGCTCGCACCTGCCGCAGGCGGAGCGCTGAGCTCGGCGCCGCCGCCGCTCGCCGGGCGCCGCCGCCGCCTCCGCCGGGCACCGGCGCCGCTCTTCGGCGCCGCCGCTTCGCCAGGCGGTGCCACACCAAATTCTCCAAAAACCCAACCACCTGCCCGCAGGCCTCGCAGCCGTGCTGCCGCTCGGCGGCGCGCAGCAGGTCGGGGAAGCGCTGCCCGCAGGAGCCGCACCCCAAGGCCGGCTCCGGCAGCGGCGGCGGCGGCGGGCGGGCGGCGCGGCGCGGTGCAGCTGGCGGTGCCGCGTCAGGCTCTGCGGGTAGCCGAAGGCCTTGCCGCACAGCTCGCAGCGGTAGGGCCGCTCGCGCGTGTGCACCACGCGGTGCTTGCGCAGGTGGAAGGACTCGCGGAAGCGCTTGCCGCACACGCCGCACTCGTGCGGCTTCTCGCCCGTGTGGATGCGCTCGTGCCGCCGCAGCGTCTCGCGCCGGCCGAAGGCGCGGCCGCACGTGGCGCAGCCGAAGCTGCGACCGGCGGGGGCGGCGGGGCCGGGCAGGGCGGGGCCTGCGGGAGGGAAAAGAAAGGTGTGTCAGGGTATAAATACGTGTTTAAAATTCAAACAATACAGAAATAAAGTTATCAACATCGAGCAATGTATAATGCCTAAAATCTAAATTTATAAATAAATTATTGATATTTATCAATATATAAACACATAGATAAATAAAATTATCGTTTTTGATCAATGTATCGATATTCATCAATATATAAACACATAGATAAATTAAATTATCAATTTTGATCAATGTATGAACGCATGCCTAAAATCTAAATTTATAAATAAAATTATCGATATTTATCAATATATAAACACACCCATAAATAAAATTATCAATTTTGATCAATGTATAAACGCATGCCTAAAATCTAAATTTATAAATAAAGTTATCGATATTTATCAATATATAAACACATAGATAAATAAAATTATCGATTTTGATCAATGTATAAACGCATGCCTAAAATCTAAATTTATAAATAAAATATCGATATTTATCAATATATAAACACTAACATAAATAAAATTATCAATTTTGATCAATGTATAAACGCATGCCTAAAATCTAAATTTATAAATAAAGTTATCGATATTTATCAATATATAAACACATAGATAAATAAAATTATCGATTTTGATCAATGTATAAACGCATGCCTAAAATCTAAATTTATAAATAAAGTTATCGATATTTATCAATTTATAAACACATAGATAAATAAAATTATCGATTTTGATCAATGTATAAACACATGCCTAAAATCTAAATTTATAAATAAAGTTATCGATATTTATCAATATATAAACACATAGATAAATAAAATTATCGATTTTGATCAATGTATAAACGCATGCCTAAAATCTAAATTTATAAATAAAGTTATCGATATTTATCAATTTATAAACACATAGATAAATAAAATTATCAATTTTGATCAATGTATAAACGCATGCCTAAAATCTAAATTTATAAATAAAATTATCGATATTTATCGATATATAAACACATACATAAATAAAATTATCAATTTTGATCAATGTATAAACGCATGCCTAAAATCTAAATTTATAAATAAAATTATCGATATTTATCAATATATAAACACATAGATAAATTAAATTATCAATTTTGATCAATGTATAAACGCATGCCTAAAATCTAAATTTATAAATAAAATTATCGATATTTATCAATATATAAACACATACGTAAATAAAATTATCAATTTTGATCAATGTATAAACGCATGCCTAAAATCTAAATTTATAAATAACGTTATCAATATTTATCGATATATAAACTCATAGATAAATAAAATTATCAATATTGATCATTGTATAAACGCATGCCTAAAATCTAAATTTATAAATAAAATTATCGATATTTATCAATATAAATAAAATTATCAATTTTGATCAATGTATAAACGCATGCCTAAAATCTAAATTTATAAATAAAGTTATCGATATTTATCAATATATAAACACACAGATAAATAAAATTATCAATTTTGAGCAATGTATAAACGCATGCCTAAAATCTAAATTTATAAATAAAATTATCGATATTTATCAATATATAAATGCATACTTAAAATCTATTAAAATCTATGCAATTCATAAATAAAATTATCAATATATTATCAATATATTATCAGTATTATCAATTTATACGTATTGAAAATCTGAGCAATTTCTACAATTTCTAAAATCTAAACAATTTCTAAATGAAATTATCAGTATTTATCAATATATATATAATATAAAGATATACTTAAAATTATCAATATTTATCGATGTATAAACACATACTTTAAACAATTTTATAAATAAAATTATCAACTTAAACAGTTTCTAAATAAAATTACCAATATTTATCAATATATAAACACGTACTTAAAGTCTAAACAATTTCTAAATAAAATTATCAATGTTTATAAATATGTTATCGATATATAAGCACATGCTTTAAATCCAAACAACTTATAAATAAAATTATCAATCTAAACAATTTCTAAATAAAATTATAAGTATTTGTCAATATGTTATCAATATATAAGCACATGCTTTAAATCTAAACAATTTATAAATAAAATCATCATTCTAAACAACTTATAAATAAAATTACCAATATTTATCAATGTATAAACACATGCTTAAAATCTAAGCAGTTTCTAAATAAAATTATCAATCTAAACAATTTCTAAATAAAGTTATCAGTATTTTATCAATGTGTAAACACATGCTTAAAATCTAAGCAGTTTCTAAATAAAATTACCAATATTTATCAATATATAAACACGTACTTAAAATATATTAAAATCTAAGCAATTTATAAAGAAAATTATCAATGTATTATCAATATAAACACATACTTGAAATCTGAGCAATTTCTACAATTTCTAAAATCTAAACAATTTATAAATAAAATTATGAGTATTTATCAATACATAAACACATACTTAAAATCTAAACAATTTCTAAATAAGATTATTAATATTTACTAATATATAAACACATACTTAAACTCTAAACAATTTCTAAATAAAATTATCAATACCAATCAAACCACTCTAAACCAAAATAAGGACATTTTTTAACCCCATTTTAAATAACAACCAAACCAAGGCCATTTTTTAATCCATTATTTTTTAACCCATTATTTTTTATCCCATTTTAAATAACAACCAAACCACTCTAAACCAAAATAATGACATTTTTAACCCCATTTTAAATACCAACCAAACCACTCTAAACCAAACTCCAAACCAAGGCCATTTTTAACCCCACTTAAAGTAACAACCAATCCACTCAAACCCAAAATAAGGACATTTTTTTACCCATTATTTTTTAACCCATTTTAAATAACAACCAAACCACTCTAAACCAAACCAAGGCCATTTTTTAACCCCATTTTAAATACCAACCAAACCACTCTAAACCAAACCAAGGCATTTTTTAACCCCATTTAAAAGAACAACCAAACCAAAGCCATTTTTTAATCCATTATTTTTTTAACCCATTATTTTTTTAACCCATTATTTTTTACCCATTTTAAATACCAACCAAACCCCTCTAACCCAAACCAAGGCCATTTTTTTACCCATTATTTTTTTATCCCATTATTTTTTAACCCATTGTAAATATGAACCAAACCACTCTAACCCAAACCAAAGCCAATTTTTAACCCATTATTTTTAAACTCATTTTGAACCCCAAACAAACCACTCTAACCCAATCCAAGGCCATGTTTAACCCATTATTTTTTTAACCCGTTATTTTTAACCCATTTTAAATAACAACCAAACCACTCTAACCCAAACCAAGGCCATTTTTAAACTCATTTTAAATCCCAACCAAACCCCTCTAACCCAAAGCAGGCAGTGCTTATCCCCTGTTTCACTCACCGTGCGCGCCGTGGCCGCGCTGGTGCCGCAGCTATTTTTTAATTCATTTTAAAACCCAACCTAATCATTCTAACCCAAACCAAGGCCATTTTTTTACCCATTTTAAATCCCAACGAAACCACTCTAACCCAAACCAAGGCCATTTTTTAACCCCATTTTAGATAATAACCAAACCACTCTAAACCAGATCGAGGCCATGTTTAACCCCATTTAAAAGAACAACCAAACCAAAACCATTTTTTAATCCATTATTTTTTTAACCCATTATTTTTTAACCCATTTTAAATAACAACCAAACCCCTCTAACCCAAAGCAGGCCATGTTCAACCCCCCGTTTGGCTCACCGTGCGCGCCGTGGCCGCGCTGGTGCCGCAGCTATTTTTTAATTCATTTTAAATCCCAACCAAACCCCTCTAACCCAAACCAAGGCCATTTTTTAACCCATTTTAAATACCAACCAAACCACTCTAACCCAAACCAAGGCCATTTTTTTACCCATTATTTTTTAATCCATTTTAAAATACCAACCAAACCACTCTAAACCAAACTCCAAACCAAGGCCATTTTTAACCCCACTTAAAGTAACAACCAATCCACTCTAACCCAAACCAAGGCCATTTTTTAACCCATTTTAAATACCAGCCAAACCATTCTAAACCAAACCAAGGCCATTCTTTAACCCCATTTTAGATAACAACTAAACCACTCTAAACCAGATCGAGGCCATGTTTAACCCCATTTAAAAGAACAACCAAACCAAAACCATTTTTTAATCCATTATTTTTTAACCCATTATTTTTTAACCCATTTTAAATAACAACCAAACCCCTCTAACCCAAAGCAGGCCATGTTCAACCCCCGTTTGGCTCACCGTGCAGCGCCGTGGTCGCGCTGGTGCCGCAGCTATTTTTAATTCATTTTAAATCCCAACTAAAACCACTCTAACCCAAACCAAGGCCATTTTTTAACCCATTTTAAATACCAACCAAACCCCTCTAACCCAAACCAAGGCCATTTTTTTACCCATTATTTTTTAACCCATTATTTTTTAACCCATTTTAAATAACAACCAAACCCCTCTGACCCAAACCGAGGCCATTTTAACCCATTATTTTTTAACCCAGTATTTTTAACCCATTTTAAATAACAACTAAACCACTCTAAACCAAAATAATGACATTTTAAAACCCATTTTAAATACAAACCAAACCCCTCTATCCCAAACCAAGGCCATTTTTAACCCATTATTTTTTAACCCATTATTTTTTAACTCATTTTAAATAACAACAAAACCACTCTAACCCAAATCAAGGGCATGTTTAACCCCATTTTAAATAAAAACGAAACCACTCTAACCCAAAATAATGACATTTTTAAAACCCATTTTAAATACCAACCAAACCACTTTAACTCAAAATAAGGACATTTTTTTAACCCCATTTCATGCTAAACCCAAACAAGGCCATTTTTTAACCCCATTATTTTTTAACCCTATTTTAAATAACAACCAAACTCCTCTAACCCAAACCAAGGCCATTTTTTACCCATTTTAAATCCCAACCAAACCCCACTAACCCAAACCAAGGCGATTTTTAAACTCATTTTAAATCCCAACCAAACCCCTCTAACCCAAACCAAGGCCATTTTTTATCCCATTTTAAATACCAACCAAACCACTCTAAACCAAACCAAGGGCATGTTTAACCCCGTTTTAAATCCCAACCAAATCCCTGTAACCCAAACCAAGGCCATTTTTTATTCCATTATTTTTTTAACCCATTATTTTTTAACCCATTGTAAATATGAACCAAACCACTCTAACCCAAACCAAAGCCAATTTTTAACCCATTATTTTTAAACTCATTTTGAACCCCAAACAAACCACTCTAACCCAATCCAAGGCCATGTTTAACCCATTATTTTTTTAACCCGTTATTTTTAACCCATTTTAAATAACAACCAAACCACTCTAACCCAAACCAAGGCCATTTTTAAACTCATTTTAAATCCCAACCAAACCCCTCTAACCCAAAGCAGGCAGTGCTTATCCCCCGTTTGTCTCACCGTGCAGCGCTGCGTGGCCGCGCTGGTGCCGCAGCCATTTTTTAATTCATTTTAAATCCCAACCAAACCACTCTAACCCAAACCAAGGCCATTTTTTACCCATTTTAAATAAGAACCAAACCACTCTAACCCAAACCAAGGCCATTTTTTAACCCCATTTTAGATAACAACTAAACCACTCTAAACCAGACCGAGGCCATGTTTAACCCTATTTTAAAGAACAACCAAACCAAAGCCATTTTTTAATCCATTATTTTTTTAACCCATTATTTTTTAACCCATTTTAAATCCCAACCAAACCACTCTAAACCAAACCAAGGCCATTTTTTTACCCATTTTAAATCCCAACCAAACCCCTCTAACCCAAAAGGAGGTCCTGTTCAACCCCCCGTTTGGCTCACCGTGCGCGCCGTGGCCGCGCTGGTGCCGCAGCTATTTTTTAATTCATTTTAAATCCCAACCAAACCCCTCTAACCCAAACCAAGGCCATTTTTTAACCCATTTTAAATCCCAACCAAACCACTCTAAACCAGATCGAGGCCATTTTTTAACCCATTATTTTTTAACCCATTTTAAATACCAACCAAACCACTCTAAACCAAACTCCAAACCAAGGCCATTTTTTACCCCATTTAAAGTAACAACCAATCCACTCTAACCCAAAATAAGGACATTTTTTTAACCCATTATTTTTTACCCATTTTAAATACCAACCAAACCCCTCTAACCCAAACCAAGGGCATGTTTAACCCCTTTTAAATAACAACCAAACCACTCTAAACCAAACCAAGGCCATTTTTTAACCCCATTTAAAAGAACAACCAAACCAAAGCCATTTTTTAATCCATTATTTTTTTAACCCATTATTTTTTAACCCATTTTAAATAACAACCAAACCCCTCTAACCCAAACCAAGGCCATGTTCAACCCCCCGTTTGGCTCACCGTGCGCGCCGTGGCCGCGCTGGTGCCGCAGCTATTTTTTAATTCATTTTAAATCCCAACCAAACCCCTCTAACCCAAACCAAGGCCATTTTTTACCCATTTTAAATCCCAACCAAACCACTCTAACCCAAACCAAGGCCATTTTTTTACCCATTTTAAATCCCAACCAAACCACTCCAACACAAACCAAGGCCATTTTTTTACCCATTTTAAATACCAGCCAAACCATTCTAAACCAAACCAAGGCCATTTTTAACCCATTTTAAATCCCAGCCAAACCATTCTAAACCAAACCAAGGCCATTTTTAACCCCATTTTAGATAACAACCAACCACTCTAAACCAGACCAAACCATTTTTTAATCCATTATTTTTTTAACCCATTATTTTTTACCCCATTTTAAATCCCAACCAAATCCCTCTAACCCAAACCAAGGCCATTTTTTTACCCATTATTTTTTTATCCCATTATTTTTTAACCCATTGTAAATATGAACCAAAACACTCTAACCCAAACCAAAGCCAATTTTTAACCCATTATTTTTAAACTCATTTTGAACCCCAAACAAACCACTCTAACCCAATCCAAGGCCATATTTAACCCATTATTTTTTTAACCCGTTATTTTTAACCCATTTTAAATCCCAACCAAACCCCTCTAACCCAAAGCAGGCAGTGCTTATCCCCTGTTTCACTCACCGTGCGCATCGTGGCCGCGCTGGTGCCGCAGCCATTTTTTAATTCATTTTAAATCCCAACCAAACCACTCTAACCCAAACCAAGGCCATTTTTTTACCCATTTTAAATAAGAACCAAACCCCTCTAACCCAAACCAAGGCCATTTTTTTACCCATTATTTTTTAACCCATTATTTTTTAACCCATTTTAAATAACAACCAAACCACTCTGACCCAAACCGAGGCCATTTTTAACCCATTATTTTTTAACCCATTATTTTTAACCCATTTTAAATAACAACCAAACCACTCTAAACCAAGATAATGACATTTTTAAACCCATTTTAAATACAAACCAAACCCCTCTAACCCAAACCAAGGCCATTTTTAACCCATTATTTTTTAACCCA
Source organism: Luscinia luscinia (assembly GCA_034336685.1). Taxonomy (NCBI): domain Eukaryota; kingdom Metazoa; phylum Chordata; class Aves; order Passeriformes; family Muscicapidae; genus Luscinia; species Luscinia luscinia. Next base: position 62,495 of record JAKWBO010000052.1, read on the forward strand.
TTATTTTTTAACTCATTTTAAATAACAACAAAACCACTCTAACCCAAATCAAGGGCATGTTTAACCCCATTTTAAATAAAAACGAAACCACTCTAACCCAAAACAAGGACATTTTTTTAACCCCATTTCACGCTAAACCCAAACAAAGGCCATTTTTTAACCCCATTATTTTTTTAACCCGTTTTAAATCCCAACCAAACCCCACTAACCCAAACCAAGGCCATTTTAAAACTCACTTTAATTCCAACCAATCCCTTCTAACCCAAACCAAGGCCGTGTTTAACCCCCCGTTTGTCTCACCGTGCGCACCGTGGCCGCGCTGGTGCCGCAGCTATTTTTTAATTCATTTTAAATCCCAACCAAACCCCTCTAACCCAAACCAAGGCCATTTTTTACCCATTTTAAATCCCAACCAAACCACTCTAACCCAAACCAAGGCCATTTTTTTACCCATTATTTTTTAATCCATTTTAAAATACCAACCAAACCACTCTAAACCAAACTCCAAACCAAGGCCATTTTTAACCCCATTTAAAGTAACAACCAATCCACTCTAACCCAAAATAAGGACATTTTTTAACCCATTTTAAATAACAACCAAACCACTCTAAACCAAACCAAGGCCATTTTTTAACCCCATTTTAGATAATAACCAAACCACTCTAAACCAGATCGAGGCCATGTTTAACCCCATTTAAAAGAACAACCAAACCAAAACCATTTTTTAATCCATTATTTTTTAACCCATTATTTTTTAACCCATTTTAAATAACAACCAAACCCCTCAACCCAAACCAAGGCCATTTTTTAACCCCATTTTAAATAACAACCAATCCACTCTAACCCAAAACAAGGCCATTTTTTAATCCATTATTTTTTTAACCTATTATTTTTTATCCCATTTTAAATAACAACCAAACCACTCTAAACCAAAATAATGACATTTTTAAACCCATTTTAAATACCAACCAAACCACTCTAAACCAAACTCCAAACCAAGGCCATTTTTAACCCCACTTAAAGTAACAACCAATCCACTCTAACCCAAAATAAGGACATTTTTTAACCCATTATTTTTTACCCATTTTAAATACCAACCAAACCCCTCTAACCCAAACCAAGGGCATGTTTAACCCCTTTTAAATAACAACCAAACCACTCTAAACCAAACCAAGGCCATTTTTTAACCCCATTTAAAAGAACAACCAAACCAAAGCCATTTTTTAATCCATTATTTTTTTAACCCATTATTTTTTAACCCATTTTAAATACCAACCAAACCACTCTAACCCAAAAGGAGGTCCTGTTCAACCCCCCGTTTGGCTCACCATGCGCGCCGTGGCCGCGCTGGTGCCGCAACTATTTTTTAATTCATTTTAAATAACAACCAAACCACTCTAACCCAAACCAAGGGCATTTTTTTACCCATTTTAAATCCCAACCAAACCACTCCAACACAAACCAAGGCCATTTTTTTACCCATTTTAAATACCAGCCAAACCATTCTAAACCAAACCAAGGCCATTTTTTAACCCATTTTAAATCCCAACCAAACCACTCTAAACCAAACCAAGGGCATGTTTAACCCCGTTTTAAATCCCAACCAAACCCCTCTAACCCAAAAGGAGGTCCTGTTCAACCCCCCGTTTCTCTCACCGTGCGCGCCGTGGCCGCGCTGGTGCCGCAGCAGGCTCTGGGCGGCGGCGAAGGCCTTGCCGCAGGTGGGGCAGCGGTGCGCGGGGCGCGGGCGGCCGTGGCCGCGCTGGTGCCGCTGCAGGTAGGCGCGCTGCCGGAACTCCTTGCCGCAGGTGGCGCAGGGCAGGCGGCGTGCGCCGGCGTGGGTGCGCGCGTGGCGCGTCAGGCTCTCGCGGCGGTTGAAGGCCCGGCCGCACGCGGCGCAGGCGAAGGGTTTCTCACCCGTGTGGATGATCTGGTGCTGCGCCAGGTGGCTCGGTTTCTTGAAGGCTTTCCAGCACAGCGGGCACGGGAATGGGCCTTCGGTGGGTGGTGGTGGTGGTACAGGGTCGGGAGCGGCCGGGCGGCAGCGGGACGCCCACCGGAGCCAGCAGCACCGCGCTGGCACCGGCACCGCACGGCCACCGCCACGCCGGGCGCCACCAGGTTCACCCCGCCCGGCCACCAGCGCGTTGACGGCGTTGGGGGTGACGGTGTCGCGGTGCCGGGCCTGCCCATGGTGGCCACGGCGTTGAGGTTGGCCCTGCCGGCCGCCTCGCTGCTGATGGTGGCCACCGAGTTGGGGGCCGCGCTCAAGGTGCTGGGCGTCACCACGCCGAGGTTGGCCACCGAGCTGGGAGCCACGGTGATGTTGGAGTTCACACTGTTGGGAGCCACGGTGATGTTGGGCACCGCGTTGGGCCCGTTGGGCACCGAGTTCGCAACGCCGGGCGCCACGGTCACGGCGCTGGGAGCCACGGTGATGTTGGAGTTCACACCGTTGGGAGCCACGGTGAGGTTGGCCACGGAGCTCACACCGTTGGGCGCCACGGTGATGTTGGCCACCGAGCTCACACCGTTGGGAGCCACGGTGATGTTGGCCACCGAGCTCACACCGTTGGGCGCCATGGTGATGTTGGCCACTGAGTTCACACCGTTGGGGCGCCCACGCTGAGGTTGGCCACCGAGCTCACACCGTTAGGCGCCACGCCGATGGCGTTGGGTGCCACGCCGATGTTGGCCACCGAGCTCACCCTGTTGGCCACCTCGTTGGGAGCCACGCCGATGTTGGCCACCGAGCCCACTCTACCGGGAGCCACGCTCAAGGCGTTGGGAGCCACGCCGATGCTGCCCGCCGAGCTCACCCCGCCGCCAGCCACGGTTGCCCCGTTGGCCTACAGCGCCGCCATCGACCGCGTTAGCCGCGTCCGGCGCTCCGGCCGCCCCGCCAGCCCCGGGGCCGCCGCCTCTGTCGCCGTCACCGTCGCCGTGCCCGTCCCGGTGGCCGTGGCGTTGCCGCCCTGCGAGCGGGGGCGGGGCCGGGGCTGGAGCCACGCCCACAGGTGCGGCATTGCTGCGGCCCCGCCCCGCCGCGGCCCCGCCCCCGGTAGGTGCGATGGCGGCCGGAAGGACTTGGCGCACGGGAAACGCCGCTCCACCAGGCACTTGAGCCGCCGGAAGTAGTTCCGCTCGTCCTTGGGTTCCGCCCCGGGGGCGGCGCGCGGTAACGGGGGCGGGGAAGGACCCGAGCCCCGTTTGAGGCCCCCCGAAAAGGTGCTGGTGGCCCGAAAGGTCCACGATGCCCCACTGGGGAGCGGGGAAAGCGCCCGAGGGCTCGAACAGCGGCTGGGGAGGGGCGGCAGCGGCGGGGGGTACAGAGAGCCCCCAGGGACCCCTCGGGTTTTTTGGGGGGGGTTGGGAGGAGGAGGAGGAGGAGGAGGAGGGGAGGGGCTCGGGTTTGTGTTTGGGGAGGGGCCGCGGTCGAAGGGGGGCGCCGGCGGGCGGGGGGTACTCGAAGGGGGGAGGGGGCGGCGGCAGCGCCTTGGCCGGCGGCTCGAAGGGCTCGGGCGGCTCCGGGCGCTGGTGCGTCAGGAAATCCAGGAAATCGAAGGGGTACGACTGGAAATGGCCGCTCTCGTCGCCGCTCACGTTCGCCTCCATGGCCGGAGCGGCACCGGGACGGCGGGTCCAGCAGAACTGAGGGATGAAGGGCGGTGAGCCCGCGGTGCCTCAGCCCTCAGCGAGCCCCGAGCCCGGGGATGGGGGGCGGTCACTCACCGGGGGGCTCCCGGTCACTCACCGGGGGGGTCCCGGCCCGTCCCGATCCCCGCTCGGCCGCGCCGGGCCGGCCGCGCCGCCCCCGCCGGAAGCGGAAGTTGCGTGGAGGTCACGTGAGGGCGGCCCCCGGTGTTCCCCCCCCGTTCCGCCGCCTTTTTCCCTTCACGCCGAGTCCGCAGCCGCTGCCGGGGAAAGCGGGAACCTCCCCCGCCCCGGTTAAACGGGGGCTGAGCCCCGGGAACGGCCCCGGGAGCCGCGGGGCGCTGAGGGGGAGCCTTGCCCGCACCAAAGATGGCGCCAGCGCCGCCTCCACTCAAGATGGCGGCGCGAAACAAGATGGCGGCGGCTGCCCTCAGCAAAGATGGCGGCGGCGGGGGGCGATGGGGGGATCAGCACCGGTGACCGGTCACAGCCGCGGGCCCGGAGCTGGCCGCGCTCCCGGGAGTGAATTTGGGGAAGGGTCGGGGCTCTGTGACGTCCCGGGGGAAGTCGCTGGTTTCTCCCCCTCAGCCCCATTTCCGGGTGCGGCCCCTTTAAGAGCGCGGCACGTGCGGCCCCACGTGCGCGCGGCCCCGGCGGCTCCGGCCGCTCCCATTGGCTCAATGTAGGTCAGGCCCCGCCCCTCCCCGCGCGCTTCCCATTGGTTCAATCTGGGTCAGGCCCCGCCCCCTCATGGCCGCGCCGCCTGACCGCGGCCACGCCCCCCGCGCGCGCATTGGCTGAGCCGGGGCAAGGGGCGGGAACAGGAGATTGGGGCGGGGTCATCTCGAGGGGGCGGGGTTTGGGCGGTAAAGGGGGCGTGGTTTCCATCGCTGGGGGCGGGGCTTGGTGTGCGGCTGACCAATGAGCGGCGCGCAGCGTGCGCGGGGCGGGCGGGATTGGCACAGAGAACAGGCGCGGATTGGCTGCAGGGAAAGGGGCGGGGTTTGTTTGGGGCGGGGTTTAAGGGGCGTGGTCAGCAGAGAGAACGGGCGTTGATTGGCTGCAGGGAGGGCGTGGCTCTGCTTGGCCGCGCCCCTCACGGCGCAGCGCCCCGCGGGGCTCGGGCCGAGCGGCGGGACCACCGGGAGCAGGTGCGGGACGGGACCGGGACCGGGACCGGGACCGGACAGCGGGGTGAGGGAGGGACACCGGGACCGGGAGAGTGGGGTGAGGGAGGGGACACCGGGACCGGGACCGCGGGGTGAGGGAGGGGACACCGGGACCAAAGGGGACACCGGGACCGGGACACCGGAGTGAGGGAGGGGACACCGGAACCGGGACCGGGAGAGTGGGGTGAGGGAGGGACACCGGGACCGGGACCGGGACCGGGAGAGTGGGGTGAGGGACAAGAAACCGGGGGACACCGGGACGGGACACCGGGGAGGACACCCGGACTGGGACCGGGACCGAGGGGGAAACCGGGACCGGGACACGGGGGACACCGGGACCGAGGGAAACGGTAACCGGGACCAAAGGGGACACTGAACCGGGATACCGGGACCGGGACCGGGAGGGTGAGGTGGGGAAAACCGGGACCGGGACTGGGGGACACCGGGACCAAAGGGGACACCGGGACCGGGATACCAGGACCGGGACCGGGAGGGTGAGGTGGGGAGAACCGGGATTGGGACCGGGACACGGCAGGGGACACCGGGACCGGGACCAGGGCTGCGGGGACACCGGGACTGAGGGGAAACCGGGACCGAGACCAAGGGGGACACTGAACCGGGACACCGGGACCGGGACACCGGGGAATGGAAGGGGCGGCACCGGGTCCGGTTCTGCGCGGGGTCCGTGAGCCCCCAACCCCCATTCCCGGTGTCCCCTCCCCATTCCCGGTGTCCATATCCGGTGTCCCCCTCCCCATTCCCGGTGTCCCCCTCCCCATTCCCGGTGTCCCCCTCCCCATTCCCGGTGTCCCATTCCCGGTGTCCCCCCTCCCCATTCCCGGTGTCCATTCCCGGTGTCCCCTCCCCATTCCCGGTGTCCCTCCCCTCCCCCATTCCCGGTGTCCATTCCGGTGTCCCCTCCCCATTCCCGGTGTCCCATTCCCGGTGTCCCTCCCCATTCCCGGTGTCCATTCCGGGTATCCCCTCCCCATTCCCGGTGTCCCATTCCCGGTGTCCCCCTCCCCATTCCCGGTGTCCCATTCCCGGTGTCCCCCTCCCCATTCCCGGTGTCCCCTCCCCATTCCCGGTGTCCCCTCCCCATTCCCGGTGTCCATTCCGGTGTCCATTCCGGTGTACCCCTCCCCATTCCCGGTGTCCATTCCGGTGCCCCCTCCCCATCCCGGTGTCCCATTCCCGGTGTCCCTTCCCCCATTCCCGGTGTCCATTCCCGGTGTCCCCTCCCTCCCCCATTCCCGGTGTCTCCCCTCCCCATTCCCGGTGTCCCATTCCCGGTGTCCCCTCCCCATTCCCGGTGTCCTATTCCCGGTGTCCCCCCTCCCCCATTCCCGGTGTCCCTCCCCTCCCCCATTCCCGGTGTCCCATTCCCGGTGTCCCCCCTCCCCCATTCCCGGTGTCCCCTCCCCATTCCCGGTGTCCATTCCCGGTGTCCATTCCCGGTGTACCCCTCCCCATTCCCGGTGTCCATTCCCGGTGTACCCCTCCCCATTCCCGGTGTCCATTCCCGGTGTCCCCTCCCCATTCCCGGTGTCCCCTCCCCTCCCCCATTCCCGGTGTCCCTCCCCTCCCCCATTCCCGGTGTCTATTCCCGGTGTCCCTCCCCATTCCCGGTGTCCCCCCTCCCCCATTCCCGGTGTCCCTCCCCCATCCCGGGGGGGTCACCCGAGGTGAAGCCGCACGTGGGGGCGGGGGATCCCCCTACGTGACCGCCGCACGTGCGCGCGTGGCCGCCCCTCCCTCCCCCCCCCGCGCGCGGGTCGCGTATCCCCCACGCGTGTGGCGCGGTCACGTGGCGCGGTCACGTGGCGGGGCCGCGCGCGGATTTTGGGGGAACACACAGATACCCTCCCCACCCCCACCCCAAAATTTGGGAGTCCTGGAAAGGGATGGGGGGGTTAGGGGATTTGGGGAATTTTGGGAGAATTTTAAGGCAGATTTTGGGGGAATTTTGGGAGAATTTTGGGGGGATTTTAGGAGATTTTAAAGGGAGATTTTGGGGGTTTTGGAAGAATTTTGGGGATTTTTAAGGGAGAATTTGGGGGGATTTTGGGGATTTTTAAGGGAGATTTTGGGGATTTTTGGAGAATTTTGGGGGATTTGGGGGAATTTTGGAAGAATTTGGGGGATTTTGGGAGAATTTCAGGAGAATTTTGGGAGAATTTTAAGGCAGATTTTGGGGGAATTTGGGGGAATTTTGGGGGTTTTGGGGAATTTTGGGAGAATTTTGGGGGATTTTAGGAGATTTTAAAGGGAGATTTGGGGGGATTTAGGGGAATTTTGGGGGAATTTTGGGAGAATTTGGGGGAATTTTGGGGGATTTTGGGGATTTTAAGGGAGATTTTGGGGGATTTTGGGAGAATTTTGGGAGAATTTCGAGGGTTTTTGGGAGAATTTTGGGGATTTTTAAGGGAGATTTCAGGGGAATTTTGGGAGAATTTGGGGAGAATCTTGGAGGAATTCTGGGGATTTTAAGAGAGATTTTGGGGGATTTTGGGATATTTTAAGGAGATTTTGGGAAAATTTTGGAGGAATTTTGGGGATTTTTAAGAGAGATTTTGAAGGCATTTTAGGAGAATTTTGGGGGATTTTGGGGGATTTTTAAGGGAGATTTTGGAAGAATTTTGGGGATTTTTTAAGGGAGATTTTGGGAAATTTTGGGAGAATTTTTGGGATTTTATGGGAGATTTTGGGGGATTTTGGGATAATTTTGGGGAATTTTGGGAGATTTTTAAGGGAGATTTTGGGAGAATTTTGGGAGAATTTGGGGGATTTTGGGGTGATTTTGGGAGAATTTTGGGGGATTTTGGGAGAATTTTGGGGAGATTTTGGGAGAAATTTAGGGAATTTTGGGGATGTTTAAGGGAGATTTGGTAGAATTTTGGGGATTTTGGGGATTTTTAAGGGAGATTTTGGGAGAATTTTGGGGAATTTGGGGGATTTTGGGGGATTTTGGGAGATTTTAAGGAGATTTTGGGGATTTTGGGAGAATTTTGAGGGAATTTTGGGAGAATTTAGGGGATTTTAGGGCAATTTTGGGAGAATTTTGGGAGAATTCTGAGGAACTTTGGGGGTTTTGAAGAACCTTGGGGATTTTAAGGAGATTTTGGGGAATTTTGGGGCATTTTTAATGGAGATTTTGGGATAATTTTGAGAGAATTTGGGGGGATTTTGGGGATTTTTAAGGGAGATTTTGGGGGATTTTGGGGAGATTTTGGGAGATTTAGGGAGAATTTTGGGAGAATTTTGGGAGATTTTGGGGATTTGGGGAATTTTGGGGATTTTGGGAGAATTTTGAGGGATTTAGGGGGAATTTTGGGAGAATTTTGGGGAATTTTGGGAGATTTTGGGGATTTGGGGAATTTTGGGGATTTTTAAGGGCATTTTTAAGAGAGATTTTGGGGGAATTTTGGGAGAATTTTGGGGATTTTAAGGGAGATTTTGGGAGAAATTTAGAGAATTTTGGGGGATTTTGAGGGAATTTTGGGGGAATTTGGGGACTTTTAGGAGAAATTTTGGGAGAATTTTGGGGAATTTTGGGGATTTTTAAGGAGATTTTGGGAGGATTTTGGGAGAAGCTTCAGTGACGGTGAAATTTTGGGAGAATTTTGGGGAGATTTTGGGGATTTGGGGAATTTTGGGAGAATTTTGGGGGAATTTTGGGGGAATTTTGGGAGAATTTTAGGGGGATTTTGGGAGATTTTTAAGGGAGATTTTGGGAGGATTTCAGGGAAGTTTAGCGATTTTAGGGAATTTTGAGGGGATTTTGGGAGAATTTTGGGGTAATTTGGGGGAATTTTGAGGATTTTTAAGGAAGATTTTGGGGATTTTAAGCGATTTTGGGGAATTGTAGGAGAATTTTGGGAATTTTTAAGGGAGATTTTGAGGATTTTGGGGAATTTTAGTGACTTTTAGGCTAAATTTTGGGAGAATTTTGGGGATTTTTAAGGAGATTTTGGGAGGATTTTGGGGAGAAGTTTGAAGCGATTTTGGGGAAATTTGGGGAGATTTGGAGGGATTTTGGGAGAATTTGGGGAATTTTGGGGACTTTTAGGGAAATTTGGAAGAATTTTGGGGATTTTAAAGGAGATTTGGGGGAATTTTGGGGAATTTTGGGCATTTTTATGGAGATTTTGGGGGAATTTCGAGAGAATTTGGGGAATTTGGGGAATTTTGGGGAGATTTTATGAATTTTGGGGATTTTTAAGGAAGATTTTAGGGATTTGGGAGAACTTGGGGAATTTTGGGAGATTTTTAAGGAGACTTTGGGAGGATTTTGGGGGAAGTTTAAAGGATTTTGGGGGGATTTTGGGAGAATTTTGGGAGAATTTAGGGGAATTTTGGGGACTTTTAAGGAGATTTGGGGGATTTTGAGGAATTTTGGGGAGATTTTGGGAGAATTTGGCGAATTTTGGGAGAATTTTGGGAGAATTTAGGGGATTTTGTGGGAATTTTGGGGACTTTTAAGGAGAATCTTTGGGAATTTTGGGAGAATTTGGGGGTTTTTGGGGGAAGTTTGGGCTGAATTTTGGGGGGGATTTTGGGAGAATTTTGGGGGAATTTTGGGGATTTTTAAGGAGATTTTGCGGAATTTCTGAGAGAATTTTGGGGGATTTGGGGAAATTTTGGGAGAATTTTGGGGAGATTTTGGGAAATTTTGGGGAAATTTTGAAGGAATTTTGGAGATTTTTAAGAGATTTTGGATGGCTTTTGGGGAATTTTGGGAGAATTTTGGGGACTTTTTAAGGGAGATTTTGGGGATTTTGGGAGAATTTTGGGGAATTTTGGAGAATTTTAAGGGAGATTTTGGGAGGATTTTGGGGGAAGTTTGGGCGATTTTGGGGGATTTTGGGGGAACTTGAGGAAATTTTGGGGAGAATTTTGGGGATTTTTAACGGGAGATTTTGAGGGGATTTTGGGGAATTTTGGGAGAATTTTGGGGGGATTTTGGGGATTTTTAAGGAGATTTTGGGGAATTATGGGGGATTTTGGGATTTTAAGGAAGGATTTGGGGGATTTTGAGGAGATTTTGGGGCATTTTCGGGGGGATTTGGGGCAATTTTGGGGAGTAATTTTTGGGAATTTGAGGAATTTTCAAGGGTAGAATTTGGGATAATTTGGGGCGATTTGGGTCATTTTAGGGGTGGAATTGGGGAAGTTTTAGGAGAAGGATTTGGAGAAATTTTGGGGGAAATTTGGAGAATTTTGGGGGATTCGGGAATTTTTGGGGAATTATTTGGGGCATTTTGGAGGAAATCGGGACTTTTAGGGGAAGGATTTGGGGCATTTCGGGTGAGATTTGGGGAGATTCCTGGTGGAATTTTGGGCATTTTTTGGGGTGATTTCGGTGGAATTTTGGGCATTTTTGGGGCTGATTTCAGGTGAAATTTGGGGCATTTTTGGGGTGATTTTGGGTGAAATTTGGGGCATTTTTGGGGTGATTTCGGTGGAATTGGGGCATTTTTGGGCTGATTTCGGGTGAAATTTTGGGCATTTTGGGGGTGATTTTGGGTGAAATTTAGGGCATTTTTTGGGGGTGATTTTGGGTGAAATTTGGGGCATTTTTGGGAAGATTTCGGGGTGGAATTTGGGACATTTTGGGAGGATTTCGGGTGGAATTTGGGACATTTTTGGGTGTTTTGGGGGATTTTGGGTGAATTTTGATGGAATCATGGGTCATTTTTGGGGTGATTTTGGTGGAATTTGGGGCATTTTTGGGGTGATTTTGGATGGAATTTTGGTATTTTTGGGGTGATTTGGTGGAATTTTGGTCATTTTGGGGTGATTTCGGTGGAATTTGGGACTTTTTGGGGTGATTTTGGATGGAATTTTGACCATTTTTAGGTGTTTTTCGGGATTTTGTGTGGATTTTGGGTGGAATTTGGGTCATTTTGGGGTGATTTCGGTGGAATTTGGGGCATTTTTTGGCGTTGATTTCAGGTGGAATTTTGACCTTTTGGGTGATTTCGGGTGAAATTTGGGGCATTTTGGGGTTGATTTCAGGTGGACTTTTGGGCATTTTGGGCTGATTTTGGGTGGAATTTGGGTCATTTTTGGGCTGATTTCAGGTGGAATTATGGCCATTTTTTGGGGTGATTTCGGGGTGAAATTTGGGGCATTTTTGGGGCTGTTTTCGTGTGGAATTTGGGTCATTTTTGGGATGTTTTTGGGGGATTTTGGGTGGATTTCAGGTGGAATTTGGGTCATTTTTAGGCTGATTTCGGGCGGAATTTTGGCCATTTTTGGGTTGTTTTGGGGGGATTTTGGGGCGATTTCGGTGGAATTTGGGTCATTTTTTGGGCTGATTTCAGGTGGAATTTTGGGCATTTTTTGGGGTTGATTTCAGGTGAAATTTACGGCATTTTGGGGTGATTTTGGGTGAAATTTGGGTCATTTTTAGGCTGATTTTGGGTGGAATTTTGGCCATTTTTGGGCTGATTTCTCTGGAATTTTAGCCATTTTTGGGGTGTTTTGGGTGATTTTTGTGGATTTTGGGTCATTTTTAGGCTGATTTTGGTGGAATTTGGGGCATTTTTGGGCTGATTTCAGGTGAAATTTGGGTCATTTTGAGGTGATTTTGGGTGGAATTTGGGTCATTTTTGGGGCTTATTTCGGGTAGAATTTTGGCTTTTGGGTGATTTCGTATGAAATTTGGGTCATTTTTGGGAGGATTTTGGGTGAAATTTTGGGCATTTTTTGGGGTTGATTTCAGGTGAAATTTGCGGCGTTTTTTGGGGTGATTTTGGGTGGAATTTGGGTCATTTTTAGGCTGATTTGGGGGTGGAATTTGGGTCATTTTTGAGATGTTTTTGGGGGATTTCGGGTGGATTTTGGGTGCAATTTAGGGCATTTTTGGCGGTAATTTCGGGTGGAATTTTGGCCATTTTTTGGGATGCTTTTGGGGATTTTGGGTCGATTTCTGCTGGAATTTGGGTCATTTTTGGGGGTGATTTTGGGTGGAATCTGGGTCATTTTTTGGGGTGGTTTTGGGGGATTTTGGGTGCAATTTGGGTCATTTTTTGGGGGGGATTTCAGGCGGAAGTTTGGCCATTTTTGGGATGTTTTGGGGGATTTTGGGGTGATTTCGGGTGGAATTTGGGGGTATTTTTGGGGGTGATTTTGGGTGGAATTTTGGCCATTTTTTGGGATGTTTTTGGGGGATTTTGGGTGGATTTCAGGTGGAATTTGGGTCATTTTTAGGCTGATTTTGGGTGGAATTTGGGTCATTTTTGGGAAGTTTTTGGGGGACTTTGGGTGGATTTTGGGTGGAATTTGGGTCATTTTTGGGGGAGATTTCGGGTGGAATTTTGGCCACTTTTTTGGGGTGATTTCGGGTGAAATTTGGGGCATTTTTGGGGTTGATTTCAGATGGACTTTTGGGCATTTTTGGGCTGATTTTGGCTGGAATTTGGGTCATTTTTTTGGACTGATTTCAGGTGGAATTTGGGGGCATTTTGGGGTGATTTCGTGTGAAATTTGAGTCATTTTAGGCTGATTTTGGGTGGAATTTGGGTCATTTTTTGGGATGTTTTTTGGGTGATTTCGGGTGGATTTTGGGTGCAATTTGGGGCATTTTTGGCGGTAATTACGGGCGGAATTTTGGCCATTTTTGGGTGATTTCGGGTGGAATTTGGGCATTTTTGGGGTCATTTCCGGTGAAATTTTGGCCATTTTTGGGCTGATTTCGGGTGAAATTTGGGCATTTTTTAGGCTGATTTCGTGTGAAATTTGGGTCATTTTTGGGAGGATTTCGGTGAAATTTTGGGCATTTTTGGGGTTGATTTCAGGTGAAATTTGCGGCATTTTTGGGGTGATTTTGGGAGAAATTTGGGTCATTTTTAGGCTGATTTTGGGTGGAATTTGGGTCATTTTCTGGGATGTTTTTGGGGGATTTTGGGGTGATTTTGGGTGGAATTTTGACCATTTTTTGGGTTGTTTTGGGGGGATTTTTGGGGCGATTTCGGGTGGAATTTGGGGCATTTTTGGGGTGATTTTGGGTGGAATTTTGGCCATTTTTTGGGTTGTTTTGTGGAGGATTTTGGGTCGATTTCGGTGCAATTTGGGTCATTTTTGGGCTGATTTCGGGTGGAATTTTGGGCGCGTTTATTCGGGGTGATTTCGGGGGGGTCCCTGACTCCTCCTCCCCCCAGCCATGGACGAGCCCGGCGGGATCCGCAGGGCTTCGCGGCCCCTCCCCCCGTGGGAGCGGGCAGGCGCCGCCCTCCCCAAATTCCCGGCGGGGGGAGGGGCGGAGCTGGAGTACGTGGATCTGGACGAATTCCTGCGGGAGCACGGGCTGCCCCCGCCTAGCCCCCCAAGAGCCCGCGACCCCGAGCGGGCGCCCGGTGAGCGGGGGAGAGGGGCGGGGGAAAGAAATTGGGGAGAGGGGACCGGGGAATTTGGGAGGGGGAACGGGGAATTTGGGGAGGGGGATAAAAATGGGGAGGGGGAACCGGGAATTTGGGGAGGGGGGAGCAGGGAATTTGGGGAGGGGGATAAAAATGGGGGAGGGGGAGCTGGGAATTTGGGGAGGGGGGATAAATGGGGAGGGGGCCACGGGAGTTTGGGGAGGGGGATAAATGAGGGAGGGGGATCAGGAATTTGGAGGGGGGATAAATGGGGGAGGGGATAATGGGGGAGGGGATCGGGAATTTGGGGAGGGGGATGGTGGGGAGGGGCAGAAATTGGGGAGGGGGGAACGAGGAATTTGGGGAGGGGCGATAAAAATGGGGGACATATTGCGGGCACCCCACCCTCATATCGCGACATATCGTGACATGTTGCGGGCGCCTCGCCCTCCTATCGCGACATATTGCGACATATCGCGACATACCACAACATATCATGACATATCGCGGTGTATCACGACATATCGCAGGCCCCCCCCGCCCTCCTATCACGACATATCACGACATATCGCCGACATAGCACAACATATCGCGACATATCGCGGTGTATCATGACATCTCGCAGGCACCTCGCCCTCCTATCATGACATATCGTGACATATCGCGACATATCGCAACATATCACGACATATCACGACATGGCACGACCTGTCACAGGCATCCCACTCTCCCATCGTGACATATCGCGATATATCACGACATATCACGACATATGGCAGTATATCGTGACATATCGCGGGCGCCCCGCCCTCCTATCATGACATATCGCGACATATCGTGACATATCACGACGTATCGCTGGTGTATCGTGACATATCACAGGCACCCAGCCCTCCTATCGCTGACGTGTCGTGACATATCGCCATGTCGCGCCCTCCTATCGTGACATATTGCGATATATCGTGACATATCGCGACATATGGCAGCGTATCGCGACATATCACGACATAGCACGACATATCACAGGCACCCCGCTCTCCTATCGCAGCGTATCGCGACATATCGCGACATATCACGACATAGCACGACCTGTCGCAGGCATCCCGCTCTCCCATCGTGACATATCGCGAGATATCGCGACATATCACGACATATGGCAGTATATCGTGACATGTCGTGGGCACCCCGCCCTCCTATCGCGACATATCGCGACATATCACGACATATCACGATATATCGTGGCGTATCGCAGCATATTACGGGCACTTCAGTCTCATATCGTGACATATCGCGACATATCGTGATATATCACGACTATCGCGATATATCGCGACATATCACGACATAGCACGATCTGTCGCAGGCACTCCGCCCTCCTATCGCGACATATCGCGACATATGGCAGTGTATCGCAACATATCGCGGGCACCTCGCCCTCCTATCGCGACATATCGTGACATATCACGATATATCACAGTGTATCACAACATATCGTGACATATCATGACATATCATGACATATCACGACATATCGTGACATATCGTAGGCACCCCGCCCTCCTATCGCGACATATCGCGACATATCGCGATATATCACGACATATTGCGAGATATCATGACATATCGCTGTGTATCGTGACATATCGTGACATATCGCGATATATCACGACATATCATGGGCACCCCGCCCTCCTATCGCGACATATCACGACATATCGCGACATATCGCGACATATCGCGATATATTGTGACATATCGCGACGTATCGCGCCGTGCCGCGCCGTAACCGCCCCCGTTGCCCCCGCAGCTCCCGGCCCCCCGCGGGTGCCCCCGGAGGCGCCGCTGGAGCCCGAGGGGGGTCCCGGGGGGGGTCCCGGGGGGGCCCCGTTCGACCCCCGGCGCCTCCGGTTCTCGCAGGAGGAGCTGCGGCCGCAGCCCATGGCGCGGAAAGCGCGCAAGGTGCACGTGCCCGAGGAGCAGAAGGTGGGAAAAACAAAAAAACCCGAAAAACAAAAAAATTCCACCCAAAAAACCCCAAAAAATGAAAAAATTACCCAAAAATCCCCAAAAATAAAAAAACCACCCAAAAACCCCAAAAATCCTGAAAAAAAACCCCAAAAATCCCCAAAAATAAAAAAAACCACCCAAAAAACCCCAAAAGAGAAAAACCCACAATAATGGGAATTGGGGTCAGGGTGTGAGCGGTGCACGTGCCCGAGGAGCAGAAGGTGGGAAAAAAACCGAAAAACCCAAAAACCAAAAAAGATTCCACCCAAAAAACCCCAAAAATCAAAAAAAATTACCCAAAAAACCCCAAAAATGAAAAAAAACCCACCCAAAAACCCCGCCAAAAATAAAAAACCACCCAAAAAAAACCCCAAAAACAAACAAAAAAAAAAAACCACCCAAAAACCCCCAAAAAACTCCAAAAAAACCCGAAAAAAAAAAACCCCAAAAAACCCAAAAAAACCCCGAAAAAAAACCCCCAAAAATCCCCAAAATAAAAAAACACCCAAAAAACCCCAAAAACAAAACTCAAAATAACGGGAATTGGGGTCAGGGTGTGAGCGGTGCACGTGCCCAAGGAGCAGAAGCTGGGAAAAAACCCGAAAAACGAAAAATTCCACCCAAAAAACCCCAAAAAATCAAAAAAAATTACCCAAAAAATTACCCAAAAAAACCCCAAAAATGAAAAAAAACCCACCCAAAAAAACCCCCCAAAAATCAAAAAAAATCACCCAAAAAACCCCAAAAAAACCCGGAAAAAAAAAACCCGAAAATCCCTAAAAACCAAAAAAACCCACCAAAAAACCCCAAAAATAAAAAAAACACCCAAAAAACTCCCAAAATATCGGGAATTGGGGTCAGGGTGTGAGCGGTGCACGTGCCCGAGGAGCAGAAGGTGGGAAAAAACCCAAAAAATCCCAAAAAACAAAAAATTCCACCCAAAAAATTCCAAATATCAAAAAAAACCCACCCAAAAAAACCCTCAAAAATCCTGAAAAAAATCCCCAAAAAATCCCAAAAACCCAAAAAAACCCGAAAAAAACCCACCCAAAAACCCCCAAAAATCAAAAAACCCACCCAAAACACCTCCCAAAAATAAAAAACCCAAATAACCCCCCAAAAACGGAACCCAAAATAACGGGAATTGGGGTCAGGTGTGAGCGGTGCACGTGCCCGAGGGAGCAGAAGGTGGGAAAAAGCCCGAAAAACCCGAAAAACAAAAAAATCCCACCCAAAAACCCCCAAAATGAAAGAAAACCACCAAAAAAACCCCCAAAAATAAAAAAAGCCACCCAAAAACCCCAAAAACTAAAAAAAAATCCCCAAAAAACCCGAAAAAACCCCCCAAAAATTCCCAAAACCAAAAAAACCACCCAAAAAACTGCCAAAATAACGGGAATTGGGGTCAGGGTGTGAGCGGTGCACGTGCCCGAGGAGCAGAAGGAGGGAAAAACCCGAAAAAACCTGAAAAACGAAAAATTCCACCCAAAAAAAATCCAAAAAATGAAAAAAACCCACCCAAAAAAACCCCGAAAAAACCTGAAAAAAAATCCCCCAAAAAATCCCCAAAAACCAAAAAAAATCAACCAAAAAATCCCAAAAAATAAAACCCCAAATAACAGGAATTGGGGTCAGGGTGTGAGCGGTGCACGTGCCCGAGGAGCAGAAGGTGGGGAAAACCCGAAAAAACCCGAAAAATGAAAAATTCCATCCAAAAAACCCCAAAAATAAAAAAACACCACCAAAAAATCCCCCGAAAATAAAAAAAAACCCACCCCAAAAAACCCCCAAAAATAAAAAAAAAACACCCAAAAAACCCCAAAACAAACAAAAAAAAACCACCCGAAAACCCCCAAAAAACTCCAAAAAAACCCGAAAAAAAACCCCCAAAAAATCCCCAAAAATAAAAAAAATACCCAAAAACCCCAAAAACAAAACTCAAAATAACGGGAATTGGGGTCAGGGTGTGAGCGGTGCACGTGCCCGAGGAGCAGAAGGTGGGAAAACCCGAAAAACCCGAAAAATGAAAAATTCCATCCAAAAAACCCCAAAAATAAAAAAACACCACCAAAAAATCCCCGAAAATAAAAAAACCCACCCCAAAAAACCCCCAAAAATAAAAAAAAAACACCCAAAAAAACCCCAAAAACAAACAAAAAAAAAACCACCCGAAAACCCCCAAAAACTCCAAAAAAACCCGAAAAAAAACCCCCAAAAATCCCCAAAAATAAAAAAAAATACCCAAAAAACCCCAAAAACAAAACTCAAAATAACGGAATTGGGGTCAGGGTGTGAGCGGTGCACGTGCCCGAGGAGCAGAAGGTGGGAAAAAACAAAAAAACCCGAAAAACAAAAAATTCCACCCAAAAAAAATCCGAAATGACAGAAAACCACCCAAAAATCCCCAAAAATAAAAAACACCCAAAAACCCCAAAAACTAAAAAAAAAAACCCAAAAAACCCCAATAACCAAAAAAAACACCCCAAAAAACCCCAGAAAACCAAAAAACCCCCGAAAAAAAAACCAAAAACCCCCAAAAATTAAAAAAACCCACCCAAAAAAACCCCAAAAACAAAACCCAAAATATCGGGAATTGGGGTCAGGGTGTGAGCGGTGCACGTGCCCGAGGAGCAGAAGGTGGGAAAAAAACCCAAAAAACCCAAAAAAACAAAAAATTCCACCCAAAAGAACCCCAAAATGAAAAAAACCACCCAAAAAAACCCCAAAATTCCTGAAAAAAATCCCCAAAAAATCCCCAAAAATAAAAAAACACCCAAAAAACCCCCAAAAACCCAAAAAAACCCTGAAAAAACCAAAACCAAAAATCCCTAAAAACCAAAAAAACCACACAAAAAACCTCCCAAAATATCGGGAATTGGGGTCAGGGTGTGAGCGGTGCACGTGCCCGAGGAGCAGAAGGTGGGAAAAAAACCAAAAACCCGAAAATGAAAAAATCCACCCAAAAAAACCCAAAAATGAAAAAAACCACCCCAAAACACCCAAAAATCCTGAAAAAAATTCCCAAAAATCCCCCAAAAACCTAAAAAAAACCCTGAAAAAAACCCTCAAAAAATCCCCAAAAAACCCGAAAAAACCCACCCAAAAAATCCCCAAAAATCAAAAAAAAAACCCACCCAAAAACACCCCCAAAAATCAAAAAACCCAAATAACCCCCCAAAAACCAAAACCCAAAATAACGGGAATTGGGGTCAGGGTGTGAGCGGTGCACGTGCCCGAGGAGCAGAAGGTGGGAAAAACCCGAAAAAAACCCAAAAAACGAAAAATTCCACCCAAAAAAAATCCAAAAATGAAAAAAACCACCCAAAAAACCCAAAATCAAAAAACCCACCCAAAAAACCCCAAAAATTAAAAAAAAATCCCAAAAACCCAAAAACCAAAAAACCCACCCAAAATAACCCCCAAAAACCAAAAAAAAACCCCCAAAAAACCACCCAAAAAACCCCAAAAAACCCGAAAAAAACCCACCCAAAAAACCCCAAAAATAAAAAAAACACCCAAAAAACTCCCCAAATAACGGAATTGGGGTCAGGTGTGAGCGGTGCACGTGCCCGAGGAGCAGAAGGTGGGAAAAAAACCAAAAACCCCAAAAACAAAAAATTCCACCCCAAAAAAAATCCGAAAATGACAAAAAACCACCCAAAAATCCCCAAAAATAAAAAAACACCCAAAAACCCCAAAACTAAAAAAAAAACCCAAAAAACCCCAATAACCAAAAACCACCCCCAGAAAAACCCCCAAAAACCCAAAAACCCCGAAAAAACCCACCCAAAAAACCCCAAAAATCAAAAAAAACCCACCCAAAAAACTCCCCAAATAACGGGAATTGGGGTCAGGGTGTGAGCGGTGCACGTGCCCGAGGAGCAGAAGGTGGAAAAACCCGAAAAAACCCGAAAAACAAAAAATTCCACCCAAAAAACCCCAAAATGAAAAAAAACCCACCCAAAAAAACCCAAAAAAAAAAAAACCTGAAAAAAATGCCCAAAAAATCCCCAAAAACCCAAAGAAACCACGAAAAAAACCCCCAAAAAATCCCAAAAAATCAAAAAAAAAACCCACCCAAAAAACCCCAAAAACCAAAACCCAAAATAACGGGAATTGGGGTCAGGGTGTGAGCGGTGCACGTGCCCGAGGAGCAGAAGGTGGGAAAAACCCGAAAAACCCGAAAAATGAAAAATTCCACCTAAAAAAATCCAAAAATAAAAAAAACACCTAAAAACCCCCCAAAAAATCCCCAAAAACCCAAAAAACCCTGGGAAAAACCCTCAAAAAATCCCCCAAAAACCAAAAAAAACCCACCCAAAAAACTGCCAAAATAACGGGAATTTGGGTCAGGGTGTGAGCGGTGCACGTGCCCGAGGAGCAGAAGGTGAGAAAAACCTGAAAAACCAAAAAACCAATAAATTTCCACCCAAAAATCCCCCAAAAATGAAAAAAACCACCCAAAAAAACCCCAAAAAATCCTGAAAAAAAATCCCCCAAAAAATCCCCAAAAACCAAAAAAATCAACCAAAAAATCCCAAAAATAAAACCCAAAATAACAGGAATTGGGGTCAGGGTGTGAGCGGTGCACGTGCCCGAGGAACAGAAGGTGGGAAAAAAACAAAAAAACCCGAAAACCGAAAAATTCCACCCAAAAAAACCCCCCAAAAAAAAAAAAAATCACCCAAAAACCCCCAAAAAATCCTGAAAAAAACCCCAAAAATCCCCAAAAATAAAAAAAACCCTGAAAAAAACCCTCAAAAATCCCCAAAAAAACCCGAGAAAAACCCACCCAAAAAATCCCCCAAAATCAAAAAAAAACCACCCAAAAAACTCCCAAAATATCGGGAATTGGGGTCAGGGTGTGAGCGGTGCACGTGCCCGAGGAGCAGAAGGTGGGGAAAAAACCGAAAAAACCAAAAATTCCACCCAAAAAAACCCCAAAAACCAAAAAAATTACCCAAAAATCCCAAAACCAAAAAAACTCCCCAAAACTAAAATACAAAATAACGGGAATTGGGGTCAGGGTGTGAGCGGTGCACGTGCCCGAGGAGCAGAAGGTGGGAAAAAACCGAAAAAACCGAAAAATGAAAAAATTCCACCTAAAAAATTCAAAAATGAAAAAAACCCCACCCAAAAAAACCCCCAAAATGAAAAAACCACCCAAAAACCCCAAAAATCCTGAAAAAAAAACCCCAAAAAATTTCTAAAAATAAAAAAACCACCCAAAAACTCCCAAAAAAACCCCCAAAAAACCCGAAAAAACCCACCCAAAAAATCCCCAAAACACAAAAAACACCAAAAAAACCCCCCCAAAAAATAAAAAAAACCCAAATAACCCCCCAAAAACGGAACCCAAAATAACGGGAATTGGGGTCAGGGTGTGATGCTGCACGTGCCGGGAGGAGCAGAAGGTGGGAAAAAACCCGAAAAACCCGAAAATCGAAAAAATTACACCCAAAAACCCACAAAAATAAAAAACCCACCAAAAACCCCCAAAAACCTGAAAAAAAACCCCAAAAATCCTGAAAAAAACCCCAAAAAAAACCACCCAAAAACCCCCAAAAAACAGAACCCAAAATATCGGGAATTGGGGTCAGGGTGTGAGCGGTGCACGTGCCCGAGGAGCAGAAGGTGGGAAAAAACCGAAAAAACCCGGAAAATGAAAAATTTCACCTAAAAAAAATTCCAAAAAATGAAAAAACCCACCCAAAAAACCTGAAAAAAATCCCAAAAAATCCCCAAAAACCCAAAAACCCCTCAAAAAACCCTCAAAAATCCCCAAAACAAAAAAACCCACCCAAAAACCCCCAAAAATAAAAAAAAATCCACCCAAAAACCCCAAAAACAAACAAAAAAAAAAAACCACCCAAAAACCCCCAAAAAACTCCAAAAAAAACCCGAAAAAAAAACACCCAAAAACCCAAAAACCCCGAAAAAAAAAAACCCCAAAAATCCCCAAAAATAAAAAAACACCCAAAAACCTCAAAAACAAAACTCAAAATAACGGGAATTGGGGTCAGGGTGTGAGCGGTGCACGTGCCCGAGGAGCAGAAGGTGGGAAAAACCGAAAAAACCCGAAAAATGAAAAAATTCCACCTAAAAAACCAAAATGAAAAAACCCACCCAAAAAACCCCGAAAAAACCTGAAAAAATCCCCCAAAAAATCCCAAAAACCCGAAAAAACCCACCCAAAAAAGCCCCAAAAATCAAAAAAAACCCAAATAACCCCCCAAAAACCAAAACCCAAAATATCGGGAATTAGGGTCAGGGTGTGAGCGGTGCACGTGCCCGAGGGAGCAGAAGGTGGGAAAAAACCCGAAAAAACCCGAAAATCGAAAAATTCCACCCAAAAAAACCCACAAAAATAAAAAAAAACCCACCCAAAAACCCCCAAAAAAACCTGGAAAAAAAACCCAAAAAATCCTGGAAAAAACCCCAAAAAAACCACCCAAAAAAACCCCAAAAACAAAACCCAAAATATCGGAATTGGGGTCAGGGTGTGAGCGGTGCACGTGCCCGAGGAGCAGAAGGTGGGAAAAAACAAAAAACCCGAAAAACAAAAAATTCCACCCAAAAATCCCAAATATAAAAAAAAAACCACCCAAAAAATCCCCAAAAAATCCTGAAAACCACCAAAAAACCCAAAAAATCCTGAAAAAAAACCCCCAAAAAAATTCCCAAAATAAAAAAACCACCCAAAAACTCCCAAAAAACCCCCCAAAAAAACCCAAAAAAACCCACCCAAAAATCCCCAAAACCCAAAAAACACCAAAAAAACCCCCCAAAATAAAAAAAAACCCAAATAACCCCCAAAACCAAAACCCAAAATAACAGGAATTGGGGTCAGGGTGTGAGCGGTGCACGTGCCCGAGGAGCAGAAGGTGGGAAAAAAACCCGAAAAACAAAAATTCCACCAAAAAAAAATCCAAATATAAAAAAAAACCCACCCAAAAAACCCAAAAAAATCCTGAAAAAAAACCCCAAAAATCCCCAAAATGAAAAAAAATCCCAAAAAACCCCAAAACCCAAAAAAACCCACCCAAAAACCCAAAGAAACCCCGAAAAAAACCCCCAAAAAATCCCCAAAAACCAAAAAAAACACCCAAAAACCTCCAAAATCAAAAAAAACCCACCCAAAAAACCTCAAAAACCCAAAAATACAAAAAAACCACCCCAAAAACCTCCAAAAAATCCCCCGAAAACCAAAAAACAGCCCCAAAAAACAAAAAAAAACAAAACAAAACCCAAAATAACGGGAATTGGGGTCAGGGTGTGAGCGGTGCACGTGCCTGAGGAGCAGAAGGTGGGAAAAAACAAAAAAACCTGAAAACCGAAAAATTCCACCAAAAAACCCCCAAAAATCAAAAAAAAATCACCCAAAAACCCTCAAAAAATCCTGAAAAAAACCCCCAAAAATCCCCAAAATAAAAAAAAACACCCAAAAGAACCCCCAAAAACCAAAACCCAAAATAACGGGAATTGGGGTCAGGCTGTGAGCGGTGCACGTGCCCGAGGAGCTGAAGGTGGGGAAAAACAAAAAACCCGAAAACGAAAAAATCCACCCAAAAACCCCAAAAATGAAAAAAACCCACCCAAAAAAACCCCCAAAAACAAAACCCAAAATAACGGAATTGGGGTCAGGGTGTGAGCGGTGCACGTGCCCGAGGGAGCAGAAGGTGGGAAAAAACCCGAAAAACAAAAATTCCCACCCAAAAAACCCCAAAAATCAAAAAATTACCCAAAAATTACCCAAAAAAACCCCAAAAATGAAAAAACCCACCACAAAAAACCCCCAAAAATCAAAAAATCACTCAAAAAAACCCCAAAAACCCAAAAAAAAACCCGAAAAAAAAAGAACCCGAAAATCCCTAAAAACCAAAAAAAAACCCACACAAAAACCCCCAAAAATAAAAAAAACCACCCAAAAAAACCCAAAAGAGAAAACCCACAATAACGGGAATTGGGGTCAGGCTGTGAGCGGTGCACGTGCCCGAGGAGCAGAAGGTGGGAAAAAAACCGAAAAAACCCGAAAAACGAAAAAATTCCACCCAAAAAAACCCAAAAAATGAAAAAAACACCCAAAAACCCCAAAAATCAAAAAAACCACCCAAAAACTCCCAAATAACGGGAATTGGGGTCAGGGTGTGAGCGGTGCACGTGCCCGAGGGAGCAGAAGGTGGGAAAAAACCCGAAAAAACCCGAAAATCGAAAAATTCCACCCAAAAACCCACAAAATAAAAAAAACCCACCCAAAAACCCCCAAAAACCTGAAAAAAACCCCCAAAAATCCTGAAAAAACCCCAAAAAACCACCCAAAAAACCCCAAAAACCAAAACCCAAAATAACGGGAATTTGGGTCGGGGTGTGGCGGTGCCCGTGCCCGAGGAGCAGAAGGTGGGAAAAACCAAAAACCCAAAAACAAAAAATTCCACCCAAAAAATCCCAAATATAAAAAAAACCACCCAAAAATCCCCAAAAATAAAAAAAACCACCCAAAAAACCCAAAAATCCTGAAAAAAAACCCCAAAAAATTCCCAAAATAAAAAAAACACCCAAAAACTCCCAAAAAACCCCCAAAAAAACCCGAAAAAACCCACCCAAAAAAATCCCCAAAACCCAAAAACACCAAAAACCCCCAAAAATAAAAAAAACCAAATAACCCCCAAAACCAAAACCCAGAATAACGGAATTGGGGTCAGGGTGTGAGCGGTGCACGTGCCCGAGGAGCAGAAGGTGGGAAAAAACCCGAAAAAACCCAAAAACCGAAAAATTCCACCCAAAAAATCCCCCCAAAAATCAAAAAACCCCACCCAAAAAAACCCCAAAAAAACCTGAAAAAAAACCCAAAAAAAAATCCACAAAAATAAAAAAACCCTAAAAAAACCCTCAAAAAATCCCCCCCAAAAAAACCCTAAAAAAAAAACCCAAAAACCCTAAAAACCAAAAAAACCCAACCAAAATACCCCAAAAATAAAAAAACACCCAAAAAACCGCAAAAAACAAAACCCAAAATATCGGGAATTGGGGTCAGGGTGTGAGCGGTGCACGTGCCCGAGGAGCAGAAAGTGGGAAAAAACCCCAAAAAACCCAAATACCGAAAAATTCCACCCAAAAAACCCCAAAATGAAAGAAAACCACCCAAAAATCCCCAAAATCAAAAAAACCACCCAAAAACCCCAAAAACTAAAAAAAATCCCCAAAAACCCCAAAAACAAAACAAAAAAAAACCCAAAAAAACCCCAAAAAATCCCTAAAAACCCAAAAAACCTCAAAAATCCCCAAAATTTAAAAAAAAAACACCCAAAAAAACGCCCAAAAACCAAAACCCAAAATATCGGGAATTGGGGTCAGGGTGTGAGCGGTGCACGTGCCCGAGGAGCAGAAGGTGGGGAAAAAACCCGAAAAAACGAAAAAAACAAAATTCCACCCAAAAGAACCCCAAAAATGAAAAAAAACCACCCAAAAAACCCCAAAATTCCTGAAAAAAAAACACCAAAAATCCCCAAATATAAAAAAACCACCCAAAAAAAACCCAAAAAAGAAAACTCAAAATAAGGGAATTGGGGTCAGGGTGTGAGCGGTGCACATGCCTGAGGAGCAGAAGGTGGGGAAAAAACCCCGAAAAAACCCGAAAAACAAAAAATTCCACCCAAAAAATTCCAAAAATGAAAAAAACACCCAAAAAACCCCAAAAATGAAAAAACAACCCACCCAAAATAACTCCCAAAATATCGGGAATTGGGGTCAGGGGTGTGAGCGGTGCACGTGCCCGAGGAGCAGAAGGTGGGGAAAAACCCGAAAAACCCGAAAAACGAAAAATTCCACCTAAAAAAATTCCAAAAAATGAAAAAAATCCACCCAAAAACCCCAAAAACCAAAACCCAAAATAACAGGAATTGGGGTCAGGGTGTGAGCGGTGCACGTGCCCGAGGAGCAGAAGGTGGGAAAAAACCCCAAAAACCCAAATACCGAAAAATTCCACCCAAAAAAATCCCAAAATGAAAAAAACCCACCCAAAAAACCCCAAAAAACCTGAAAAAACCCCCAAAAATCCCCAAAAATAAAAAAAACACCCAAAAAACCCCCAAAAAACCCAAAAAAAAACCGAAAAACCCACCCAAAAATCCCCAAAACCCAAAAAACCACCAAAAAAACCCCCCCAAAAATAAAAAACCCAAATAACCCCCAAAACCAAAACCCAAAATAACGGGAATTGGGGTCAGGGTGTGAGCGGTGCACGTGCCCGAGGAGCAGAAGGTGGGGAAAAACCCGAAAAAACCCGAAAAACGAAAAATTCCACCTAAAAAAATTCCAAAAAATGAAAAAACCCACCCAAAAACCCCAAAAACAGAACCCACAATATCGGGAATTGGGGTCAGGCTGTGAGCGGTGCACGTGCCCGAGGAGCAGAAGGTGGGGAAAACCCGAAAAAACCCGGAAAATGAAAAATTCCATCCAAAAATCCCAAATATAAAAAAAACCACCCAAAAATCCCCAAAATCAAAAAACCACCCCAAAAACCCCCAAAAATAAAAAAAACACCCAAAAAACCCCCAAAACAAACAAAAAAAAACCACCCAAAAACCCCCAAAAACTCCAAAAAACCCGAAAAAAACCACCCAAAAAACCCAAAAACCCCGAAAAAAACCCCCAAAAATCCCCAAAATAAAAAAAACACCCAAAAACCTCAAAAACAAAACTCAAAATAACGGGAATTGGGGGTCAGGGTGTGAGCGGTGCACGTGCCCGAGGAGCAGAAGGTGGGAAAACCCGAAAAACCCGAAAAAGAAAAATTCCACCTAAAAAACCAAAAATGAAAAAACCCACCCAAAAAACCCCGAAAAACCTGAAAAAAATCCCCAAAAATCCCCAAAAAACCCAAAAACCCTGGAAAAACCCTCAAAAATCCCCAAAAACCAAAAAAAACCACCCAAAAAACTGCCAAAATAACGGGAATTTGGGTCAGGTGTGAGCGGTGCACATGGCCGAGGAGGAGAAGGTGGGAAAAACCCGAAAAACCCGAAAAACGAAAAATTCCACCCCAAAAACCCCCAAAAATGAAAAAACCACCCAAAAACCCCAAAACCAAAAAAACTCCCCAAAACTAAAATACAAAATAACGGGAATTGGGGTCAGGGTGTGAGCGGTGCACGTGCCCGAGGAGCAGAAGGTGGGAAAAAACCAAAAACCCAAAAACAAAAAATTCCACCCAAAAACCCCAAAAATCAAAAAAACCACCCAAAAAACCCCAAAACCAAAAAACTCCCCAAAACTAAAATACAAAATAACGGAATTGGGGTCGGGCTGTGAGCGGTGCACGTGCCCAACGAGCAGAAGGTGGGAAAAAACCCGAAAAACCCGAAAAATGAAAAATTCCACGCAAAAAACCCCCAAAAATCAAAAAATTACCCAAAAACCCCCAAAAATCCTGAAAAAAAACCCCCAAAAATCCCCCAAAATAAAAAAAAAAAACCACCCAAAAAATCCCAAAAACAAAAAAAACCACCCAAAAAACCCCAAAAAATCCCTAAAAACAAAAAAAAAAACCCACACAAAAAAACCCCCAAAAATAAAGAAAAAACGAAAAATAATCCCCAAAAACCAAAATACAAAATAACAGGATTTGGGGTCAGGGTATGAGCGGTGCACGTGCCCGAGGAGCAGAAGGTGGGGAAAAAACCAGAAAAAACCCGAAAAACGAAAAATTCCACCCAAAAACCCCAAAAATGAAAAAACCCACCCAAAAAACTCCAAAAACAAACCCCAAAATAACGGGAATTGGGGTCAGGGTGTGAGCGGTGCACGTGCCCGAGGAGCAGAAGGTGGGAAAAAACCGAAAAACCGAAAATTCCACCCAAAAAAATCCAAAAATGAAAAAACCCACCAAAAAACCCGAAAAAACCTGAAAAAAATCCCCCAAAATCCCCTAAAACCCAAAAAACCCCTGGGAAAAAACCTCAAAAATCCCCAAAACCAAAAAAAACCACCCAAAAAACTGCCAAAATATCGGGAATTGGGGTCAGGGTGTGAGCGGTGCACGTGCCCGAGGAGCAGAAGGTGGGAAAAACAAAAAAAACCCGAAAACCGAAAAATTCCACCCAAAATAAATCCGAAAATGAAAAAAAATCACTCAAAAACCCCCAAAAAATTCTGAAAAAACCCCCAAAAAATTCTGAAAAACCCCCCCCCAAAAAATCCTGAAAAAAACCTCAAAAATCCCCAAAACCAAAAAACCACCCAAAAAACCCCAAAAATAAAAAACCTACCCAAGAAAACCCCAAAAACCCAAAAAAAACCCCCGAAAAAAAAAACCCTAGAAAATACCCAAAAAACAAAAAAAAACAGCCCCAAAAACAAAAAAATCAAAACCCAAAATATCGGAATTGGGGTCAGGGTGTGAGCGGTGCACGTGCCTGAGGAGCAGAAGGTGGGAAAAACAAAAAAACCCGAAAACCGAAAAATTCCACCCCAAAAAAATCCAAAAATGAAAAGAAAACCCCCAAAAAATCCTCAAAAATAAAAAAAAAAACACCCAAAAAAACCCCCAAAAACCAAAACCCAAAATAACGGGAATTGGGGTCAGGGGTGTGAGCGGTGCAAGTGCCCGAGGAGCAGAAGGTGGGAAAAAACCCCCCAAAAACCCCCAAAAAACCAAAAAAACCCCCAAAACCAAAAAAAAACAGCCCGAAAAAAAAAAAAACCCCCAAAAAACC
Source organism: Luscinia luscinia (assembly GCA_034336685.1). Lineage (NCBI taxonomy): Eukaryota > Metazoa > Chordata > Aves > Passeriformes > Muscicapidae > Luscinia > Luscinia luscinia. The sequence continues at coordinate 90,404 of JAKWBO010000052.1, forward strand.
CCAAAAACCAAAAAAACCCAAAACTCCCCAAAATACCGGGAATTGGGGGCAGGGCAGGGCTGGGTGTGAGGGCACACGTTGGGCAGCCCAAAAATCGGAAAATCCCCCCAAAAAACGGTGTCTGTGCCTGGGTGGGTCCTGGACCCCCGGGGGGCTCCCCAGTGCCCATCCCCCACCCCAGTGCCCATCCCCATCCCTGGGGTCATCCCAATGCCCCTCCCCCATCCCTGGGGTCATCCCAGTGCCCATCCCCACCCCAGTGCCCATCCCCTGTCCTTTGGGTCACTCCCAGTGTCCATCCCCACCCCAGTGCCCATCCCCACCCCAGTGTCCATCCCAGTTCCCAGTGCCCATCCCAGTGCCCATCCCCCATCCCTGTGGTCATTCCAGTTCCCAGTGCCCATCCCAGTGCCCATCCCCCATCCCTGGGATCATCCCAGTGCCCATCCCCCATCCCAGTGTCCATCCCAGTTCCCAGTGCCCATCCCAGTGCCCATCCCCCACCCCAGTGTCCATCCCTTGTCCTTGGGGTCACTCCCAGTGTCCATCCCCATCCCAGTGTCCATCCCCCATCCCTGGGGTCATTCCCAATGCCCATCCCCCATCCCAGTGTCCATCCTTTATTCACTGGGTGGTTCCCAGTGTCCATCCCCCATCCCAGTGTCCATCCTTTATCCTCTGGGTCATTCCCAGTGTCCATCCCTTGTCCTTGGGGCATTCCCAGTGTCCATTCCTCATTCCAGTGTCCATCCTCATCCCTGGGTTTATTCCCAGTGCCCATCCCCCATCCCTGGGGCCGTTCCCACTGTCCATCCCTCGTCCCAGTGTCCATCCCTCATCCCTGGGATCATTCCCAGTGTCCATCCCTCATCCCTGGGATCATTCCCAGTGTCCATCCCTTATCCCTGGGGTTATTCCCAATGTCCATCCCTCATTACTGGGTGGATGCCAATGTCCATGTCTCATCCCAATGTCCATCCTTTATCCTCTGGGTCATTTCAAGTGTCCATCCATTGTCCTTGGGGCCATCCCAGTGTCCATCCCTTGTCCTCTGTCCATCCCTTGTCCTTGGGGCCATTCCAGTGTCCATCCTCATGCCTGTGGTCATGCCCAGTGTCCACCCCCCATCTCTGTGGTCATTCCCAGTGTCATCCCTTGACCTTGGGGTCACTCCAGTGTCCACCCCCCATCCCTGTGGTCATGCCCAGTGTCCATCCCCCATCCCTGGGGTCATTCCCAGTGTCCATCCCCTTATCCTTTGGGTCATTCCCAGTGTCCACCCCTCATCCCTGGGGTCATTCCCAGTGTCCATGCCCCATCCCTGGGGTCATTCCAATGTCCATCCCTTGTCCCAGGGGCCATTCCCAGTGTCTACCCCTTATCCCAGGGGCCATTCCCAGTGTCCATTCCTTGTCCCAGTGTCCATCCCTTTATCCTTTGGGTCATTCCCAGTGTCCATCCCTTGTCCCAGTGTCCATCCCTTATCCTTTGGGTCATTCCTAATGTCCACCCCCATCCCTGGGGTCATTCCCAGTGTCCATCGCTTGTCCCAGTGTCCATCCCTTATCCTTTGGGTCATTCCCAATGTCCACCCCCCATCTCTGTGGTCATTCCCAATGTCCACCCCTTGTCCTTGGGGCCATTCCTAGTGTCCATCCCCATCCCTGGGGTCATTCCAGTGTCCATCCCCCATCCCTGGGGCCATTCCAGTGTCCACCCCCATCCCTGTGGTCATTCCCAGTGTCCATCCCCCATCCCTGGGGTCATTCCAGTGTCCATCCCCATCCCTGGGGCCATTCCAGTGTCCACCCCCATCCCTGTGGTCATTCCCAGTGTCCACCCCCTTATCCCAGGGGCCATTCCCAGTGTCCATTCCTTGTCCCAGTGTCCATCCCTTATCCTTTGGGTCATTCCCAGTGTCCATCCCTTGTCCCAGTGTCCATCCCTTGTCCTTGGGGCCATTCCAGTGTCCATCCCTCATGCCTGTGGTCATGCCCAGTGTCCATCCCCCATCCCTGGGGTCATTCCAGTGTCCACCCCTCATCCCTGGGGTCATTCCCAGTGTCCATCCCCATCCCTGTGGTCATTCCTAGTGTCATCCCTTGACCTTGGGGTCATTCCCAGTGTCCATCCCATGTCCTTTGGGTCATTCCAGTGTCCACCCTCATCCCTGGGGTCATTCCCAATGTCCATCCCTTGTCCTTTGGGTCATTCCCAATGTCCACCTCTCATCCCTGGGGTCATTCCCAGTGTCCACCTTCCATCCCTGTGGTCATCCCAGTGTTCACCCCTTATCCCTACGGTCATTCCCAGTGTCCACCCCTTTGTCCCAGTGTCCACCCCTCATCCCTGGGGTGGATCCTTTATCCCTGGGGGGGTCTCACCAATGTCCACCCCTCATCCCTGGGGTCATTCCCAGTGTCCACCCTCCATCTCTGTGGTCATCCCAGTGTCCACCCCTCATCCCTGGGGTCATCCCAGTGTCCACCCTCATCCCTGTGGTCACTCCCAGTGTCCACCCCTCATCCCTGTGGTCATTCCCAGTGTCCATCCCTTATCCCAGTGTCCACCCCTCATCCCTGGGGGGGTCTCCCCACCCTCCCCTCACCCCCGAGGGGGGTCTCCCCACCCTCCCCTCACCCCGGGGGGGGTCTCCCCACCCTTTCCTGACCCCCCCTCTCCCCCCAGGACGAGAAGTACTGGAGCCGCCGCTCGCGGAACAACGCGGCCGCCAAGCGCTCGCGGGACGCGCGGCGCCTCAAGGAGAACCAGATCTCGGTGCGGGCGGCGTTCCTGAGCGCGAGAACGCCGCGCTGCGCCTCGAGGTGGCGGCGGCTCGGCGCGAGCTGCAGCGCTCCGGGCGCTGCTGGCGCGCTACGAGGCGCGGCACGGCGAGATCTGAGCGAAATTGGGATTTCGGGATCGTCCTGGATGGATCCAGGGCGGTTCCAGAGGATCCCAGCGCGCTACGAGGCGCGGCACGGCGAGATCTGAGGGATTTCGGGGGTTTGGGATCGTCCTGGATGGATTTGGGGTCATCTTGGATGGGTTTTGCATCATCATGGATGGGTTTGGGGTCATCCTGGATGGGTTTGGGGTCATCTTTGGATGGATTTGGGATCGTCCTGGATGGGTTTGGGATCATCTTGGGTGGATCCAGGGCGGTTCCAGAGGATCCCAGCGTGATTCGAGGCGCAGCATGGGGAGATTTGAGAGATTTTCCGGTTTTGGGATCGTCCTGGATGGATTTGGGGTCATCTTGGATGGGTATTGCATCATCCTGGATGGGTTTGGGATCATCCTGCGTGGATTTAGGATCATCCTGGATGGATCCAGGGCAGTTGCAGAGGATCCCACTACAAGGCGCAGCACAGGGAGATTTGAGAGATTTTGGGATCGTCCTGGATGGGTTTGGGACTGTCTGGAGGATCTGAGATCATCTTGGATGGATTTGGGATCATCCTGCGTGGATCCAGGGCAGTTCCAGAGGATCCCAACGCGCTACGAGGCGCGGCACGGCGAGATCTGAGAGAATCTGGGATTTTGGGATCGTCTTGGATGGATTTGGGGTCGTCCTGGAAGGATCTGAGATCATCTTGGATGGATTTGGGATCGTCCTGGATGGGTTTGGAATCATCCTGTGTGGATCCAGGGCAGTTCAAGGCGCGGCATGGCGAGATCTGAGGGATTTCGGGGTTTTGGGATCGTCCTGGATGGATTTGGGATCGTCCTGGAGGGATCTGAGGTCATCCTGCGTGGATTTGGGATCGTCCTGGATGGGTTTGGGATCATCCTGGATGGATCCAGGGCGGTTCTGCAGGATCTCGACACTCCACAGCCAGACCTGACGGAATTCTGGGGTTTAGGGATCGTCCTGGAGGGGTTTGGGATCCTCCAGGGGATCCAGAACTGCTCAGAGTGATCCAGAACTGCCCCAGGGGATCCAGAACTACCCCAGGGGATCCAGAACCGCCCCAGAGTGATCCAGAACTGCCCAGAGGATCCAGAACCGCCCCAGGGGATCCAGAACTGCCCTGGAGTGATCCAGAACTGCCCAGAGGATCCAGAACCGCCCCAGGGGATCCAGAACTGCCCTGGAGTGATCCAGAACTGTCGCCCAGGGGATCCAGAACCGCCCAGAGTGATCCAGAACCGCCCAGAGTGATCCAGAACTGCCCCATGGGATCCAGAACCGCCCCGGAGTGATCCAGAACTGCCCCAGGGGATCCAGAACCGCCCGGAGTGATCCAGAACCGCCCCAAGGGATCCAGAACTGCCCCAGGGGATCCAGAACCGCTCAGAGTGATCCAGAACTGCCCCAGGGGATCCAGAACCGCCCCAGGGGATCCAGAACTGCCCCAGGGGATCCAGAACCTCCCTGGAGTGATCCAGAACCACCCCAGGGGATCCAGAACCGTCCCAGAGTGATCCGGAACCACCCAGAGTGATCCAGAACCGCCCCAGGGGATCCAGAACTCCCCGGGGGATCCAGAACTGCCCCAGGGGATCCTGAACTGCCCCAGAGTGATCCAGAACCGCCCCAGGTGATCCAGAACCGCCCCAGGGGATCCAGAACTGCCCCAGGGGATCCAGAACTGCCCAGAGTGATCCAGAACTGCTCAGAGTGTTCCAGAACCGCCCCAGGGGATCCAGAACCGCCCCAGGGGATCCAGAACTGCTCAGAGTGATCCAGAACTGCCCAGAGTGATCCAGAACCGCCCTGGAGTGATCCAGAACTGCCCCAGGGGATCCAGAACTTCCCCAGGGGATCCAGAACTGCTCAGACTGATCCAGAACCGCCCCAGGGTATCCAGAACCGCCTTGGAGTGATCCAGAACTCCCCAGGGGATCCAGAAACGCCCCAGGAGATCCAGAACTGCCCCAGGAGATCCAGAACCACCCAGAGTGATCCAGAACTGCCCCAGGAGATCCAGAACCGCCCCAGAGTGATCCAGAACCGCCCTGGAGTGATCCAGGACTGCCCCAGGGATCCAGAACTGCCCCAGGGGATCCAGAACCGCCCCAGGAGATCCAGAGCTGTCCAGAGTGATCCAGAACCGCCCCAGGGGATCCAGAACCGCCCCAGAGTGATCCAGAACCGCTCAGAGTGATCCAGAACTGCCCCAGAGTGATCCAGAACCGCTCAGAGTGATCCAGAACTGCCCAGAGTGATCCAGAACCGCCCCAGGGGATCCAGAACCGCCCCAGGGGATCCAGAACTGCTCAGAGTGATCCAGAACCGCTCAGAGTTGTCCAGAACAGCCCAGAGTGATCCAGAACCGCCCCAGAGTGATCCAGAACCGCCCCAGGGGATCCAGAACCGCCCCAGGGGATCCTGAACTGCCCCAGGGGATCCAGAACCGCCCTAGGGGATCCAGACCCATCAGGAGATCTCGGATCCATCGGGGTGACCCGGGAGCCCCGGAGGATCTGGGCAGATCCAGCACCGGGATCAGGACTGGGATCCAGAAAGGAAACCGAGACTGGTATCCAGTGAAGGGATCCAGGACTGGGATCCGAAAAGAAAATCTAGAATTGGGATCCAAAAACAAAATCCAGAACTGGGATCCAGTTAAGGGATCCAGGACTGGGATTCAGTGAAGAGATCCACCCCCAGGATCCAAAAACAAAACCCCGAACTGGGATCCAAAAAGGAAATCAAGGGGGGGATCCAGGACTTGGATCCAGTGAAGGGACCCAGGACAGGGATCCAGAAAGAAAATCAAGACTGGGATCCAGTGAAGGGATCCAGAGCCGGGATCCAAAAACAAAATCCAGAAGTGGGATCCAGTTAAGGGATCCAGGACTGGGATCCAGTGAAGAGATCCATCCCCAGGATCCAAAAACAAAATCCAGAACTGGGATCCAGAACTGGGATCCAAAAAGGAAATCAAGATTGGCATCTGGAACTGGAATCCAAAAACAAAATCCAGAACTGGGATCCACCCATGAGATCCAGAACTGGGATCCAGGGAGCAAATCCAGTCTGGGATCCAAAAAGCAAATCCAGAGTGGGATCCAGTGAAGGGATCCAGAACTGGGATCAAAAAACAAAATCCAGAGCTGGGATCCAGAACTGAGATCCAGTGAAAGGATCCAGAACCAGGATCCAAAAAACAAAATCCAGAACTGGGATCCAGTGAAGTGACCCAGTGAAGGCATCCAAAAACAAAATCCAGAATTTGGATCCAAAAACAAAATCGAGTGGGATCCAGAACTGATCAAAAATTCAGAACTGGGATCCAGTGAAGGGATCCAGGACTGGGATCCACTGAAGAGATCCAGGACTGGGATCCAAAACAAAACCCGAACTGGGATCCAAAAGGAAATCAAGATTGGGATCTGGAACTGGAATCCAAAAACAAAATCCAGAACTGGGATCCGCCCCTGGGATCCAGAACTGGGATCCAGACTGGGAGCAACAAATGCAGACTGGGATCCAAAAAGGAAATCCAGAGTGGGATCCAGTGAAGGGATCCAGAACTGGGATCCAAAAACAAAATTCAGAACTGGGATCCAGAACTGGGATCCAATGAAGGGATCCAGAACCAGGATCCAAAAACAAAATTCAGAACTGGGATCCAGAACTGGGATCCAGTGAAGGGATCTACGACTGGGATCAAAAAACAAAATCCAGAACTGGGATTGAAAAACAAAATCCAGAACTGGGATCCAGAACTGGGATCCATAAAGGAAATCAAGATTGGGATCTGGAACTGGAATCCAAAAACAAAATCCGTTCCTGGGATCCATTCCCGAGATCCACCCCGGGACCCATTTCCAGGATCCATTCCCGAGATCCACTCCGGGATCAACGCCCCAGGATCCATTCCTGAGATCCAGTCCGGGATCCACCCCAGGATCCATTCCTGAGATCCACCTGGGATCCACCCTCGGGGCCCAGCCGCTCCCTGCCCCTCCTCACCCCTGGGCGGATCCCCAAATTCCCGGATCCCCTCCTCCTCCCCTTTTCCCTATTTATTCTGCAGCCCTCTCCCCCGGGGCTGGATCAGCACAATTTTGGGGGGGGTCCTCCTCCCCTCCTCCCCTCCCTCCCCTCCCCTCCCCTCCCCACGGACCGTTCCCAGTTCAGGCCAGTAGCGTCATTGGTGGGGGAGGGGCGCCCCGGCACCCTCCCCCCAAAATCTTCCTGCCCTCTCCCCCCAGCACTCTGACCACTTTTACTGCTCCCCTCCCCCGCAGCACGAGGGATTTTGGGGTGGGGAGGGATTTGTACAGAATTAAAGAAAATTTTAAAACTCCAAAACTCTGAGCCTTCACTGTGGTGTGGGAGGGGAGGCTCGAGAGACCCTCACGCCAAACCTCGGGGCAATGAGCCTCGATGAGCGGCGCTCACTAACAGCGCTCATTAAGGAGCTGGCGGACTCCATGGCGGCTCGGTCCTCCAGCGCCATAGAGCGCGGCGGCGGAGCGGCTCATGGGAACTTCCGCGCGCACCGGAAGCGCCTCTGTCTCTCCCATAACCTCCCCGCGCGGTCCTCCAGCGCCATAGAGCGCGGCGGGCGGAGCGGTCCCGACAGGACTTCCGGTTCGCACCGGAAGCGCCTCGTCTCTCCCATAACCCCCGCGCGGTCCTCCAGCGCCAGCTCGGCGGGAACTTCCGGCGCGCACCGAAGTGCTCGTCTCTCCCATAATCCTCGGGTCCTTCCAGTGCTATAGAGCGCGGCGGGCGGGAGGGCTACAGGACTTCCGGTGTGCACCGGAAGCGCCTGTCTCTCCGTATAACCCCCTCGCGCGGTCCTCTCCAGCGCTATAGAAAGCGCGGCGGGCAGAGCGGCTCGACAGGACTTTGCTTTCACCGGAAGCGCCTGCTCCTCCTATAACCCCGCGCGGCTCACTTCCGCCTCTCTCTCAGCGCCACTCATGTGGTCTGAGCGGCTGCCGCCAATCCGCTGCCAATCTGCCGCCATCCGCGGCCGGGGCGGCGCGGGATGGGGCGGGGTGGCCTGGGCGGCGCGGGATGGTGGGGTGGCGGGATGGCGGTCGTGGAGGCGCCCGGTCGCCGATGTGGCTCCTGCGCTGACTGGCCCGGTGTCGCCTCAGGGCATCGACATCCGGCACGACAAGGACCGCAAGGTGCGGCGGAAGGAGCCCAAGAGCCGCGACATCTACCTGAGGCTGCTGGTCAAGGTGCGGCGGGACCCGGCCCGGTTCTCATCCCGGTTCCCATCCTGGTTTTTATCCCGGTTCCGATCCCGGTTCTTATCCTGGTTCTTCCCGGTTCCTATCCCGGTTTTTATCCCGGTTCCTATCCTGGTTCTTCCTGTTCCCATCCTGGTTCCCATTCCGGTTCCCATCCCGGTTTTTATCCCAGTTTTATCCCGGTTCCTCCCTGTTCATGTCCTGGTTCTTATCCCGGTTCTTTCCCGGTTCTTATCCCGGTTTTATCCCGGTTTTTATCCTCGTTCTTATCCCGATTCTCCTGTTTATTCCGGTTCTGTCCTGGTTTCTATCCCAGTTCTATCCCGGTTCCTCCCGGTTCCATCCCGGTTCTTATCCCGGTTCCTCCCGGTTCTTATCCTGGTTCTCTTCTGTTTCTATCCTGGTTCTTATCGCGGTTTTTATCCCGGTTCCTGTCCCGGTCCCTCCCGGTTCCTATCCCGGTTTTTATCCTTCTTACCGCGGTTTTTATCCCGGTTCTTATCCCGGTTCCCCCTGTTCCTATCCCGGTTTTTATCCCAGTCCCCAACCCGGTTTTTATCCAGGTTCTGAACTTCGGTTCCCGTCCTGCTTCTCCGGTTTTTATCCCGGTTTTTAGCCCGGTTCCCATCGCGGTTTTTATCCCGGTTCTTATCCCGGTCTACCCCTATTCTTATCCAGGTTTTATCCCGGTTCCCCCAGTTTCCATCCCGCTTCCCCAGATTCTTATCCCGGTTTTTATCCCGGTTTCCATCCTGGTTTTTATCCCGGTTCCTATTCCGGTTACCCCGGTTCCCATCCCGGTTTTTATCCCGGTTTTTATCCCGGTACCCCCTGTTCTTATCCCGGTTTTTATCCCGGTTCCCATCCTGTTCCCATCGCGGTTCTTATCCCGGTTTTTGTCCGTTTCCCCCGTTCCTATCTGGGCTTTTGTCCCGGTTCCCATTCCTGTTCTTATATCGGTTTTTATCCCGGTTCCCGTCCTGTTCCTATCCCGGCTTTTATCCCCGTTTCCCTCTGTTCCCGTCGCAGTTTTTATCCCGGTTCTTATCCCGGTTTTTGTCCCTGTTTCCCCCGTTCCTATCCGGGCTTTTATCCCGGTTCCCATTCCTGTTCTTATATCGGTTTTTATCCCGGTTCCGTCCTGTTCCTATCCCGGTTTTTATCCCGGTTCCCATCGCGGTTTTTATCCCGGTTCCCCCTGTTCCTATCCCGGATTTTTATCCCGTTTCTCCCCGGTTCTTATCCCGGTTCCCATCCCGATTTTTATCCCGGTTCCCCCCTGTTCCTATCCCGGATTTTATCCCGTTTCTCCCCGGTTCCCATCCCGCTTCCTCCAGAATCTTATCCCGGTCTCCCCTGTTCCTATCCCGGTTTTTATCCCAGGTCTTATCCCGGTTCCCATCCCGGTTTTATCCTGGTTCCCCCTGTTCCTATCCCGGATTTTATCCCGTTTCTCCCCGGTTCTTATCCCGGTTCCCATCCCGGTTCCCATCCCGGTTTCCCCCGGTTCCCATCCCGGGTCTTATCCCGGTTTTTACCCCGGTTCCCATCCCGGTTTTATCCCGGTTACCATCCCGGTTCCTCTCCCGGTTTTTATCCCGGTTTTATCCCGGTTCTCATCTTTTTCCCGGCATTTCCCAGCTCCAGCTCTGCCGCTTTCCCTCCCTTTTTTCCCTCCTCCCTTTCCCGGTTATTCCCGGTTTCCCGCCTGTACCGTTCGTTTGTCCCGGTTTTATCCCGATTTTTCCTGATTTTCCGGCCCTTCCTATTCGTTTTTCCCGGGTTTTCCCGGTTTTTTCCTCTGTTTTCCCGGTTTTTTCCTCTGTTTTCCCGGTTTTCCACCCCATTTTTCCCCATTTCCCCCCATTTTTCCCCATTTTCACACCATTTTCCCATTCCCCATTTTCACCCTGCTTTTCCCATTTTCCCCGTTTTTACCAAAATCCATTTTTTTTCTTGCATTTTCCCATTTTTCCCTTTTTCCCATTTTTTCTGCATTTCCATTTTTCCCATTTTCCCATTTTTCCATTTTTACCAAAATCCCATTTTTACCAAAATCCCATTTTTATGCATTTTCCCCATTTCTCCTTTTTCCTAATTTCCCCATTTTCACCCCATTTTCCCCATTTTCACACCTTTTTTTCCCCATTTTTCCCCATTTTTCCCATTCCCCCATTTTCACCCCGTTTTTCCCATTTTCCCCACTTTTATCAAAATCCTTTTTTTCTTGCATTTTCCCATTTTTCCCTTTTTTCCCATTTTTTCTGCATTTCACTCCATTTTTCCCGTTTTTCCCATTTTTCCAAAATCCCATTTTTTTGCATTTTCCCTATTTCCCCATTTTCCTCATTTTCCCCATTTTCACCCCATTTTCCCATTTTCCACCTCGTTTTTCTCCATTTTCACCCTATTTTTCACATTTTCACTCCATTTTTCTCGTTTTTCCCATTTTCACTCAATTTTTCCCATTTTCACCCCATTTTTCCCCATTTTCATCCCATTTTTTTCCCATTCTTACTCCATTTTTCCCATTTTCCCCCATTCTCACCCCATTTTTCCCCATTTTCACCTCGTTTTCCCCCATTTTTCCCCATTTCCACCCCATTTTCCCCCCATTTTCCCCATTTTCACCCCATGTTCTCCGTTTTCACCATGTTTTTCCCCATGTTTTTCCCCATTTTCCCCATTCTCACCCCATTTTTCCCCATTTTCACCTTCATTTTCTCCATTTTCACCCCATTTTCCCCCCGTTTTTCCCCATTTTCACCTCCATTTATTCCATTTTCACCCCATTTTCCCCATTTTCATCCCGTTTTTTCCCATTTTCATCCTGTTTTTCCCATTTTCACCTTCATTTTCCCATTTTCACCCTGTTTTTCCCTTGTCCCCCATTTTCACCCCATTTCTCCCCGTTTTTCCCCATTTTCTACACCATTTTTCCCCATTTTCCCCTCCGTTTTCTCCATTTTCACCCCATTTTCCCCATTTTCCCCCATTTTTTTCCCGGTTTCACCGCTTTTTTCCCATTTTCATCCCATTTTTCCCATTTCCACCCCATTTTCCCCATTTTCACCCCATTTTCCCCATTTTCACCCCATTTTTCCCCATTTTCACTTTCAATTTCCCCATTTCCACCCCATTTCCCCCATTTTCCCCCGTTTTCCCCCATTTTCACCCCATTTTCCCCATTTTCACCTCCATTTTCCCATTTTCACCCCATTTTCCCATTTACACCCCATTTTTCTCCTTTTTCACCCCATTTTTCCAATTTTCACCCCATTTTTCCCCATTTTCACCCCGTTTTTCCCAGTTTTCCCCATTTTCACCCCTTTTCCCCCATTTTCCCATTTTCATCTAGTTTTTCCCGGTTTTCACCCAATTTTTTCCATTTTCACCCCATTTTTTCCCCATTTTTCCTATTTTCCCTCTATTTCACCCCTATTTTTCTCCATTTTCTCCCCGTTTTTCCCCATTTTCCCCGTTTTCCCCATTTTCACCTCAATTTTCCCCATTCTCACCCCATTTTCCCCATTCTCCCACATTTTCCCCATTCTCACCCCGTTTTTCCCCATTTTCCCACATTTTTCCCCATTCCCACCCCGTTTTTCCCCATTCTCACCCCATTTTTCCCATTCTCACCCCATTTTTCCCTTTCTCACCCCATTTTTCCCCATTCTCACCCCTGTTTTTCCCCATTCTCCCACATTTTTTCCCCATTCTCCCACATTTTTCCCCATTCTCACCCCGTTTTTCCCCATTCTCACCCCATTTTTCCCCATTCTCCCACATTTTTTCCCCATTCTCCCACATTTTTCCCCATTCTCCCCATTTTTCCCCATTCTCACCCCATTTTCCCCATTCTCACCCCGTTTTTTCCCCATTCTCACCCCGTTTTTCCCATTCTCCCACATTTTTTCCCCATTCTCACCCCATTTTTCCCCATTCTCACCCCATTTTTCCCCATTCTCACCCCATTTTTCCCCATTCTCACCCCGTTTTTTCCCATTTTCACCATTTTTCCAGCTGTACCGGTTCCTGGCTCGCCGCACTAACGCCCCGTTCAACCGCTGGTCCTGAAACGGCTCTTCATGAGCCGCTCCAACCGGCCCCCGCTGGCCCTGTCCCGCCTGGTGAGCCCCAAAAATATCCCCCAAAATCACCCCAAAATATCCCCAAAACCGCCTAAAAACGGCCTGAAAATATCCCCAAAATCAGCCCCAAAACCAGCCCCGAATCTCTTCCTGAGCCGCTCCAACCGGCCCCCGCTGGCTCTGTCCCGCCTGGTGAGCCCCAAAATCACCCCAAAATCACCCTGAAATCACCCCAAAACGGCCTGAAAATATCCCCAAAAACTGCCCCAAAAACACCCTGAAATAATCCCAAAATATTCCAAAATCACCCCAAAAACTGCCCAAAAATCAGCCCTGAAATCCCTTCATGAGGCCGCTCCAGCCGGCCCCCGCTGGCCCTGTCCCGCCTGGTGAGCCCCCAAAACTGACCCAAAACTGCCCCAAAATATCCCCAAAATCATCCCAAAACGGCCTGAAAATATCCCCAAAATCAGCCCCAAAATCAGCCCCAAAACCAGCCCTGAAATCTCTTCCTGAGCCGCTCCAACCGGCCCCCGCTGGCCCTGTCCCGCCTGGTGAGCCCCAAAACTGCCCCAAAATATCCCAAAACCGCCCCAAAAATACCCTGAAATCACCCCAAAACTGCCCCAAAACCACCCTAAAATCACCCCAAAATATTCCAAAAATATTCAAAATCAGCTCCAAAACCAGCCCTGAAATCTCTTCCTGAGCCACTCCAACTGGCCCCCGCTGGCCCTGTCCCGCCTGGTGAGCCCCAAAACAGCCCCAAGATATCCCCAAAATGCCCTGAAATCACCCCAAAAATAGCCTAAAAATATCCCTAAAATCACCCTAAAAATATCCCAAAATCACCCCAAAATCAGCCCCAAAATCAGCCCTGAAATCCCTTCCTGAGCCGCTCCAACCGGCCCCCGCTGGCCCTGTCCCGCCTGGTGAGCCCCAAAAATATCCCCAAAAAACACCCCAAAAATACCCTGAAATCATCCCAAAAACTGCCCCAAAAACACCCTGAAATAATCCCAAAAATATTCCCAAAATATCCCAAAATCACCCCAAAACCAGCCCCAAAACCAGCCCTGAAATCCCTTCCTGAGCCAGCTCCAACCGGCCCCCGCTGGCCCTGTCCCGCCTGGTGAGCCCCAAAAACTGGCCCAAAATATCCCCAAAAATATCCTGAAATCATCCCAAAACTGCCCCAAAAACACCCTAAAATCACCCCAAAGTATTCCAAAATTCCCCAAAAACTGCTCGAAAATCAGCCCTGAAATCCCTTCATGAGCCGCTCCAACCGGCCCCCGCTGGCCCTGTCCCGCCTGGTGAGCCCCAAAATCACCCCAAAAACTGCCCCAAAATATCCCCAAACTCACCCCAAAAACGGCCTGAAAATATCCCCAAAATCAGCCCCAAAATCACCCCAAAATATCCCAAAATCACCCCAAAAACTGCTCGAAAATCAGTCCTGAAATCCCTTCCTGAGCCGCTCCAACCGGCCCCCGCTGGCCCTGTCCCGCCTGGTGAGCCCCAAAATCACCCCAAAATATCCCCAAAACCAGCCCCAAATATACCCTGAAATCACCCCAAAAATATTTTAAAATCACACCAAAACTATTCCAAAATCACCCCAAAATCATCTCCAAAACCAGCCCGAAATCTCTTCATGAGCCGCTCTAACCGGCCCCCGCTGGCCCTGTCCCGCCCTGGTGAGCCCCAAAATATCCCCAAAATATCCCCAAAAACACCCCAAAAATACCCTGAAATCACCCCAAAAACCACCTGAAAATATCCCCAAAATCAGCCCCAAAATCACCCCAAAAATATCCCAAAATCACCCCAAAAACTGCTCGAAAATCAGCCCTGAAATCCCTTCATGAGCCGCTCCAACCGGCCCCCGCTGGTCTCTGTCCCGCCTGGTGAGCCCCAAAACTGACCCAAAATATCCCCAAAATGCCCTGAAATCACCCCAAAACTGCCCCAAAACCACCCTGAAATAATCCCAAAAATATTCCCAAAATATTCCAAAATCACCCCAAAATCAGCCCCAAAACCAGCCCTGAAATCTCTTCCTGAGCCGCTCCAACCGGCCACCACTGGCCCTGTCCCGCCTGGTGAGCCCCAAAATATCCCCAAAAACAACCCAAAAATATCCTGGAGTCACCCCAAAACTGTCCCAAAAACACCCTAAAATCACCCCAAAAATATCCCAAAATCACCCCAAAATCACCCCAAAACCAGCCCTGAAATCCCTTCATGAGCTGCTCCAACCGGCCCCTGCTGGCCCCTGTCCCGCCTCTGGTGAGCCCCAAAAATATCCCCAAAAACACCCCAAAAATACCTTGAAATCACCCCAAAACTGCCCCAAAACACCTTAAAATCACCCCAAAATATTCCAAAATCACCCCAAAACCAGCCCCAAAATCAGCCCTGAAATCCCTTCCTGAGCTCGCTCCAACCGGCCCCCGCTTGATCCTGTCCCGCCTGGTGAGCCCCTAAAATATCCCCTAAAATATCCCCAAAATGCCCTGAAATCACCCCAAAAATATTCCAAAATCACCCCAAAAATATTCCAAAATCACCCCAAAAATATCCCAAAATCAGCCCTCAAGTATCCTGAAATCATTCCAAAAGTATCCCAAAAATATTCCAAAAAAACCCTGAAATCACCTCAAAAATATTCCAAAATCATACCAAAAACTGCCCTAAATTGCCTTGAAGTCAAGTCAAAAATTGTTACAAAAATATTCCAAAATCACCCCAAAAATACCCTGAAATCACCCCAAAAACACTGCGAAAATATTCCAAAATCAGCCAAAAAATATCCCAAAAATATTCCAAAATCACCCCAAAAATACTCTGACATCAGCCCAAAAATATTCCAAAATCACACCAGAAAGTGCCCAAAAATACCCTAAAATCACCCCAAAAATATCCCAAAATCACCCCAAAAATATTCTAAAATATTCTAAAATCACCCCAAAAATTACCCAGAAAATACTCCAAAATCACCCCAAAAATATTCCAAAATCACCCCAAAAACCTCTGAAATCACCCCAAAAATATCCCAAAAATATTCCAAAATCACTCCAAAAATACTCTAAAATCACACCAAAAATAACCCAAAAATATTTTAGAATGACTCCAAAAACTGCCCCAAAAATATTCTGAAATCACCACAAAAACTACTCCAAAAATACCCAGAAATCGCCCAAAAATATTCCAGTATCACCCCAAAAATACCCTGAAATCAACCAAAAAATATCCCAAAAATATTCCAAAATCACCCCAAAAATCCTCTGAAATTACCCCAAAATAATTCAAAAATATTCCAAAATCACACCAAAAACTGCCCCAAAAACACCCTGAAATCACCCCAAAAAATATCCCAAAAATATTCCAAAATCACCCCAAAAACACCCTGAAATCACCCCAAAAAATATTCTAAAAATATTCTAAAATCACCCCAAAAACTGCCCAGAAAATATTCCAAAATCACCCCAAAAATATTCCAAAATCAACCCAAAAACCTCTGGGATCACCCCAAAAAAATCCCAAAAATATTCAACAATCACCCCAAAATTCCCGTTAAAACCCCAAAAATTTCGATAAAAATCCCCAAAAATTTCCATTAAAACCCCCAAAATTCCCTTCAAAAAACCCCAAAAATTCCCAAAAATTCCCAAAAAATTCCATAAAACCCCCAAAATTCCCATTTTTTGGGTGGGATTCTTTGGGGGGAATATTTTCTGTGGATATTTTGGGATATTATGGGATGTTTTTGGGGTTTTTGGCAGATCAGGATGATGAAGAAGCCGGGCAGGGCTGACAGAACAGACACCCCAAAATTCCCATTTAAAAACCCCAAAAATTAAAAAAAAATTCCATAAAAACCCCAAAATTCCCATTTTTTGGGTGGGATTTTTTGGGGGAATATTTTCTGTGGATATTATGGGATGTTTTTGGGGTTTTTGGCAGATCAGGATGTTGAAGAAGCCGGGCAGGGCTGACAGAACAGACACCCCAAAATTCCCATTAAAAAAACCCCAAAAAACCCAAAAAATTCCATAAAAACCCCAAAATTCCCATTTTTTGGGTGAGATTTTTTGGGGAATATTTTCTGTGGATATTATGGGATGTTTTGGGGTTTTTGGCAGATCAGGATGATGAAGAAGCCGGGCAGGGCTGACAGAACAGACACCCCAAAATTCCCATAAAAAAAACCCAAAAATTCCCAAAAAATTCCATAAAACCCCAAAATTTCCATTTTTGGTGGGATTTTTGAGAATATTTTCTGTGGATATTCTGGGATGTTTTTGGGGTTTTTGGCAGATCAGGATGATGAGGAAGCCGGGCAGGGCTGACAGAACAGACACCCCAAATTCCCATAAAAACCCCAAAATTCCCAAAAATTCCCAAAAATTCCATAAAACCCCTAAAATTCCCATTTTTTGGGTGGGATTTTTGGGGAATATTTTCTGTGGATATTATGGGATGTTTTTGGGGTTTTTGGCAGATCAGGATGATGAAGAAGCCGGGCAGGGCTGACAGAACAGACACCCAAAATTCCCATTAAAAACTCCCAAAAATTCTTAAAATTCCATAAAATCCCCAAAAATTCCATAAAACCCCAAAATTTCCATTTTTTGGGTGGGATTTTTGGGGGAATATTTTCTGTGGATATTATGGGATGTTTTTGGGGTTTTTGGCAGATCAGGATGATGAAGAAGCCGGGCAGGGCTGACAGAACAGACACCCCAAAATTCCCATTAAAAAAACCCCAAAAATTCCCAAAAAATTCCCAAAAATTCCCAAAAAATTCCATAAAAACCCCAAAATTCCCATTTTTTGGGTGGGATTTTTTGGGGGAATATTTCCTGTGGATATTATGGGATGTTTTTGGGGTTTTTGGCAGATCAGGATGATGAAGAAGCCGGGCAGGGCTGACAGAACAGACACCCCAAAATTCCCATTAAAAAACCCCAAAATTCCCAAAAAATTCCATAAAAACCCCAAAATTCCCATTTTTTGGCTGGGATTTTTTTGGGGGGAATATTTCCTGTGGATATTATGGGATGTTTTGGGTTTTTGGCAGATCAGGATGATGAAGAAGCCGGGCAGGGCTGACAGAACAGACACCCCAAAATTCCCTTAAAAACCCCAAAAATTCCATAAAACCCCAAAATTCCCATTTTTTGGGTGGGATTTTTGGGGAATATTTCCGTGGATATTATGGGATGTTTTTGGGATTTTTGGCAGATCAGGATGATGAAGAAGCCGGGCAGGGCTGACAGAACAGACACCCCAAAATTCCATTAAAAAACCCCAAAATTCCCCAAAAATTCCATAAAAAACCCCAAATTCCATTTTTGGGTGGGATTTTTTGGGGAATATTTTCTGTGGATATTATGGGATGTTTTTGGGGTTTTTGGCAGATCAGGATGATGAAGAAGCCGGGCAGGGCTGACAGAACAGACACCCCAAAATTCCCATTAAAAAACCCAAAATTCCCAAAAATTCCATAAAACCCCAAAATTCCTATTTTTGGTGATTTTTGGGGAATTTTGTGGAATATTTTGTGGGTATTATGGGATGTTTTTGGGGTTTTTGGCAGATCAGGATGATGAAGAAGCTGGGCAGGGCTGACAGAACAGACACCCCAAAATTCCCATAAAAAAAACCCAAAATTCCCAGAAATTCAAAAATTCATAAAACCCCAAAATTCCCATTTTTGGGTGGGATTTTTGGGGGAATATTTCCGTGGATATTATGGGATGTTTTTGGGGTTTTTGGCAGATCAGGATGATGAAGAAGCCGGGCAGGGGTGACAGAACAGACACCTCAAAATTCCCATTAAAACCCCAAAAATTCCCAAAATTCCATAAAATCCTAAAATTCCATAAAACCCCAAAATTCCCATTTTTGGGTGGGATTTTTTGGGGAATATTTCTGTGGATATTATGGGATGTTTTTGGGGTTTTTGGCAGATCAGGATGATGAAGAAGCCGGGCAGGGCTGACAGAACAGACACCCCAAAATTCCCCATTATAAAAATCCCCAAAAATTCCCAAAAAATTCCATAAAAATCCCAAAATTCCCATTTTTGGGTGGGATTTTGGGGAATATTTCTGTGGATATTATGGGATGTTTTTGGGGTTTTTGGCAGATCAGGATGATGAAGAAGCCGGGCAGGGCTGACAGAACAGACACCCCAAAATTCTCATTAAAAACCCCGAAAATTCCCGAAAATTCCATAAAAACCCCAAAATTTCCATTTTTGGTGGGATTTTTTGGGGAATATTTTGTTGGGATATTATGGGATGTTTTTGGGGTTTTTGGCAGATCAGGATGATGAAAAAGCCGGCAGGGCTGATAGAACATAGACACTAGGTAGCTCCCATAAAAACCCCAAAATTTAGTAAAATTCCTAAAAAATTTATAAAACCTCAAAATTCCATTTTTGGGTGGGATTTTTTGGGGGAATATTTCCTGTGGATATTATGGGATGTTTTTGGGGTTTTTGGCAGATCAGGATGATGAAGAAGCGGGCAGGGCTGACAAGAACAGACACCCGAGATCACCACTAAAAACCCTTAAAATTCCTAGCTCCAGAAAACCCCAAAAATTCCATAAAAACCCCAAAATTCTACATTTTTGGGTGGGATTTTTGGGGGAATATTTCTGTGGATATTATGGGATGTTTTGGGGTTTTTGGCAGATCAGGATGATGAAGAAGCTGGGCAGGGCTGATAGAACGAGATGACCCTGTAATTCTATTGAAAAACCCCAAAAATTTCAAAAATTCCTGAAAACCCCAAAAAATTCCATAAAAACCCCAAAATTCCCATTTTTGGGTGGGATTTTTGGTGAATATTTTCTGTGGATATTGGTGGATGTTTTGGGGTTTTTGGTAGATCAGGATGATGAAGAAGCCGGGCAGGGCTGGACAGAACAGACCCCAAAATTCCGTAAAAAACCCTTAAAAATTCCCAAAAAATTCCATAAAAACCCCAAAATTCCCATTTTTTGGGTGGGATTTTTTGGGGGAATATTTCCTGTGGATATTATGGGATGTTTTTGGGGTTTTTGGCAGATCAGGATGATGAAGAAGCCGGGCAGGGCTGACAGAACCGCCGTGGTCGTCGGCACCGTCACCGACGACGTTCGGATCCAGAAGGTGCCCAAACTCAAGGTGGGCGTGGGAAATTTGGGGGGTTTTGGGGGGGTTTTGTGGGATTTTGGGCAATTTGGGGGTTTTGGGGTTTTTGTGGGAATTTTTGGGGATTTTTTTGTGGGATTTTGGGGGTTTTGTGGGAATTTTGGGGATTTTGGGGATTTGGGAGGTTTTGTAGAATTTTTGGGGATTTTTTGGGGGATTTTGGGAGGTTTTATGGGATTTTAATGGGAATTTTGGGGATTTTATGGGAATTTTTGGAATTTTTAATGGGAATTTTGGGGGTTTTATGGGAATTTTTGGGGATTTTTTTGGGGATTTTGGGGGTTTTATGGGAATTTTTGGGGATTTTTTTGGGGATTTTGGGGGTTTTATGGGAGTTTTGGGGTTTTGTGGGAATTTTTTGGGATTTTTGGGGATTTTGGGAGGTTTTATGGGAATTTTTGGGATTTTTTGGGAAGTTTTGGGGTTTTTGGTAGAATTTTTGGGGATTTTTTGGGGAATTTTTGGAGGTTTTTCTGGGATTTTAATGGGAATTTTGGGGATTTTTGGGAATTTTTGGGATTTTTAATGGGAATTTTGGGGGTTTTATGGGAATTTTTGGGGATTTTTTTGGGGATTTTGGGTGTTTTTATGGGAGTTTTTGGGGTTTTTGTGGGAATTTTTTGGGATTTTTTTGGGGATTTTGGGAGGTTTTTATGGGAATTTTTTGGGATTTTTTTGGGAAGTTTTGGGGTTTTTGTGGGAATTTTGGGGGATTTTTTGTGGGATTTTGGGGGTTTTGTGGGATTTTTAATGGGGATTTTGGGGGATTTTAGGGAATTTTGGGATTTTTAATGGGAATTTTGGGGGTTTTATGGGAATTTTGGAGGTTTTTATGGGATTTTTATGGGAATTTTGGGGGTTTTGTGGGAATTTTTGGGATTTTTTGTGGGATTTTGGGGGTTTTTGTGGGAATTTTTTGGGATTTTTTTGGGGATTTTGGGATTTTATGTGAGAATTTTTTGGGATTTTTGTGGGATTTTGGGGATTTTATGTAGGAATTTTTGGGGATTTTTTGTGGGATTTTGGGGGTTTTATGATATTTTTAATGGGGATTTTGGGGGATTTTTAGGGGAATTTTTGGAATTTTTAATGGGAATTTTGGGGGTTTTATGGGAATTTTTGGGGATATTTTTGGGGATTTTGGGGGTTTTATGGGAATTTTGGGGATTTTTTGGGGGATTTTGGGGGTTTTTATGGGAGTTTTTGGGGTTTTTGTGGGAATTTTTGGGATTTTTTGGGATTTTGGGAGGTTTTTATGGGAATTTTTGGGATTTTTGGGAAGTTTTGGGGTTTTTGTGGGAATTTTGGGGATTTTTTGTGGGATTTTGGGGGTTTTGTGGGATTTTTAATGGGGATTTTGGGGATTTTTAGGGGAATTTTTGGGATTTTTAATGGGAATTTTGGGGTTTTTATGGGAATTTTGGGGGTTTTTATGGGAATTTTTGGAGGTTTTTATGGGATTTTTATGGGAATTTTGGCGGTTTTGTGGGAATTTTTTGGGATTTTGGGGGTTTTTGTGGGAATTTTTTGGGATTTTTTGGGGATTTTGGGAGGTTTTTATGGGAATTTTTTGGGATTTTTTTGGGGATTTTGGGACGATTTTATGGGATTTTTGGGGGATTTTTGAGGATTTTTTGGGGATTTCGGGGAATTTGGAGATTTTTTTGTGGGAATTTTGGGGGGATTTTTTTGGGAATTTTTGGAGTTTTTATGGGATTTTTTGGGATTTTTTGAGGGATTTTAATGGCAATTTTGGGAGGTTATTGTGGGAATTCTGGGGGATTTTTGTGGGATTTTTGGGGAATTTTTGGGGTTTTGTAGGGAATTTTTGGGATTTTTTTGGGGATCTTGGGAGGTTTTGTGGGAATTTTTGGGGATTTTTTGGGGGATTTTTTTGGGGATTTTGGGGAATTTGGAGATTTTTGTGGGAATTTTGGGGGATTTTTTGGGAATTTTTGGAGTTTTTATGGGATTTTTGGGATTTTTGAGGATTTTAATGGAATTTTGGGAGGTTTTGTGGGAATTTTTTGGGATTTTTTGGGGAATTTTGGGGTTTTTATGGGAATTTGTAAGGATTTTTTTGGGGATTTTGGGGCTTTAATGGAATTTTGAGGTTTTGTGGAATTTTGGGAGTTTTTATTGAATTTTGGGGATATTTTTGGGATTTTGGGGGGTTTTTATGGGATTTTTAATGGGAATTTTGGGAGGTTTTATGGGAATTTTGGGAGTTTTTATGGGAATTTTTGGGGATATTTTGTGGGATTTTGGGGATTTTTTATGGGAATTTTTTGGGATTTTTTGGGGGATTTTGGGAGGTTTTTATGGGAATTTTGGGAGGTTTTTGTGGGAATTTTGGAGAGTTTTTATGGGAATTTTTGGGGTTTTAATGGGAATTTTGGGAGGTTTTTGTGGGAATTTTGGGAGGTTTTTGTGGAATTTTGGGATTTTTGGGATTTTTTGTGGGGATTTTGGGGAATTTTGGGGATTTTTAATTGGAATTATGTGGGTTTTATGGAATTTTGGGGGGTTTTAAAGGTAATTTTGGGGGATTTCTTTGGGAATTTTGGGGTTTTTATGGGAGTTTTTGGGGAATTTTTTGTGGGATTTTGGGGGGTTTTATGGGAACTTTTTGGGATTTTTTGGGGGATTTTGGGACGTTTTATGGGATTTTAATGGGAATTTTGGGAGGTTTTTATGGAATTTTTGGAGGTTTTTATGGGATTTTTAATGGGAATTTTGGGGGTTTTATGGGAATTTTTGGGGATTTTTGTGGGATTTTGGGGGTTTTGTAGGGAATTTTGGGATTTTTTTGGGGATTTTGGGGTTTTTTGTGGGATTTTGGGGGGTTTTATGGAATTTTTGGGATTTTTGTGGGATTTTTGGGATTTTTGAGGGATTTTAAAGGAATTTTGGGGAGTTTTATGGGAATTTTGGGGTTTTATGGGAATTTTTAGGATTTTTGGGGGATTTTGGGTGTTTTTGTGGGAATTTTGGGGGTTTTTATGGGAATTTTTTGGGTTTTTATGGGAGTTTTGGGGTTTTTGGGGAATTTTGGGGATTTTGTGGAATTTTATAGGGTTTTGTGGAATTTTGGGGAGTTTTATGGGAATTTTTGGGGTTTTATGGGAATTTTTGGGATTTTTGTGGGATTTTGGGGGTTTTATGGGAATTTTTGGGATTTTTGTGATTTTGGGGGTTTTATGGAATTTAGGGGTTTAAAGGTAATTTTGGAGGTTTTGTGGGAATTTTGGGGGTTTTTATGGGAATTTTGGGGATTTTTATGGGATTTTTGGGATTTTTGAGGGATTTTAATGGGAATTTTGGGAGGTTATTGTGGGAATTCTGGGGATTTTTTGTGGGAATTTTTGGGGATTTTTGGGGGAATTTTTGGGGTTTTTGTGGGAATTTTTGGGGATTTGGGAGGTTTTTATGGGATTTTGGGGGATTTTTTGGGGGATTTTGGGGGAATTTGGAGATTTTTGGTGGGAATTTTGGGGATTTTTTTATGGGATTTTTAATGGGAATTTTGGAGGTTTTAATGGAATTTTGGGAGTTTTATGGGAATTTTGTGGGATTTTGTGGGATTTTTTGTGGGAATTTTGGGGTTTTTATGGGAATTTTGGGGATTTTTTAATGGGAATTTTGGGGATTTTTTCTGGGAATTTTGGGGATTTTTATGGGAATTTTGAGGGTTTTTGTGGGAATTTTTTGGGTTTTTATGGGAATTTTGGGGTTTTTGTGGGAGTTTTGGTAGGCTTTCATGGGATTTTTGGGGATTTTTTGGGGATTTTTATGGAAATTTTGGGAGTTTTATGGGAATTTTTGGGGGATATTTTCGGGGAATTTTGGGGTTTTATGGGAATTTTTCGGGCCTTTTGTGGGAATTTTGGGGTTTTATGGGAATTTTTCGGGACTTTTGTGGATTTTTTGACGGTTTTAATGGAATTTTGGGGGTTTTTATGGGAATTTTGACGCTTTATGGGAAAATTTTGGGATTTTTTAATGGGAATTTTGGGAATTTTTTGTGGGATTTTGGGGATTTTTTATGGGAGTTTTGAGGGGTTTTTGTGGGTAATTTTGGGATATTTTTGGGATAATTTTGGAATGTTTTTGGGGGTAATTTTGTGATGTTTTTGAGATTAATTTTTGATTTTTTTGGGTAATTTTGGGATATTTTTTGGGTAATTTTAGATATTTTTTGGGATAATTTTGGATATTTTTTGGGGATAATTTGGGATATTTTTTGGGATAATTTGGGATATTTTTTGGGATAATTTTGGATATTTTGGGATAATTTGGGATATTTTTTGGGATAATTTGGGACGTTTTTGAGGTTAATTTTTGATATTTTTTGGGATATTTTTGGGACAATTTTGGATATTTTTTGCGATATTTTTGGATATTTTTTGGGATAACTTTGGGATGTTTTGGGGTTAATTTTGGATATTTTTTGGGATATTTTTGGGACAATTTTGGATATTTTTTGGGATATTTTTGGGACAATTTTGGATATTTTTTGGGATATTTTTGGGATAATTTTGGATATTTTTGGCGATAATTTTGGATATTTTTTGGGATAATTTGGGATATTTTTTGGGATAATTTTGGATATTTTGGGATAATTTGGGATATTTTTTGGGATAATTTTGGGATAATTTGGGATATTTTTTGGATAATTTTGGATATTTTTTGGGTGATTTTGGATATTTTTGGCCCCCAGGTGTGCGCCCTGCGCGTGTTTTGGTGATGATTTTTGGGATATTTTTTTGGGACAATTTTGGATATTTTTTGGGGCAATTTTGGATATTTTTTGGGATGTTTTTGGGATAATTTTGGATATTTTTTGGGATGTTTTTGGGATAATTTTGGATGTTTTTTGGGATGTTTTTGGGACAATTTTGGATATTTTTTGGGATAATTTTGGGACAATTTTGGATATTTTTTGGGATAATTTTGGATATTTTTTGGGATATTTTTGAGATAATTTTGGATATTTTTTGGGACAATTTTGGATATTTTTTGGGATAACTTTGGGATGTTTTTGAGGTTAATTTTGGATATTTTTTGGGACAATTTTGGATATTTTTTGGCATAATTTTGGATATTTTTTGGGATACTTTTTGGGACAATTTTGGATATTTTTGGGCCCCCCCCAGGTGTGCGCCCTGCGGGTGTTTTGGTGATGATTTTTGGGATATTTTTTGGGACAATTTTGGATATTTTTTGGGATAACTTTGGGGTGTTTTTGAGGTTAATTTTGGATATTTTTTGGGACAACTTTGGATATTTTTTGGGACAATTTTGGATATTTTTGGGCTCCCCAGGTCTGTGCCCTCAGGGTGGTTTGGTGATGATTTTTGGGGATATTTTGGGATATTTTTGGGTAATTTTGGGATGTTTTGGGGTTAATTTGGGATGTTTTGGGATATTTGTTGGGATAATTTTGGATATTTTTGGGATGTTTTTGGGATAATTTTGGATATTTTTTGGGATATTTTGGGATAATTTTGGATATTTTTTGGGATAATTTTGGGATAATTTGGGACATTTGTTGGTATAATTTTGGGATATTTTTTGGGACAATTTTGGATATTTTTTGGGGTAATTTTGGATATTTTTTGGGTAATTTTGGGGTGTTTTTGGGGGATAATTTTGGATATTTTTTGGGATGTTTTTGAGGTTAATTTTGGGATATTTTTTGGGGTAATTTTGGAAATTTTTTGGGATATTTTTGGGACAATTTTGGATATTCTTTGGGTGATTTTGGATATTTTTTAGGATAATTTTGGGATATTTTTTGGGGTAATTTTGGATATTTTTTGGGATGTTTTTGAGGTTAATTTGGGATATTTTTTGGGTGATTTTGGGGTGTTTTTGGGGGATAATATGGGACATTTGTTGGTATAATTTTGGGATAATTTTGGGATGTTTTTGAGGTTAATTTTGGATATTTTTTGGATAATTTTGGATATTTTTTGGGACAATTTTGGATATTTTTTGGGTCCCCCCCAGGTGTGCGCCCTGCGCGTGACGCGCGGCGCCCGCAGCCGCATCCTCCGGGCCGGGGGCTCCATCCTGACCTTCGACCAGCTGGCCATGGCCACGCCCAAGGGCAGGGGCACCGTGCTGCTCTCAGGTGAGACCCCTCCCCAAAATATCCCAAAATATCCAAAATCCCTAAAAAACCCAAAAATCCCGTGAAAATCCCATTAAAATAACCCAAAATAGCCCAAAATGACCCAAAATATCCCAGAATAACCCCAAATATCCCAAACTGGCCATGGCCACGCCCAAGGGCAGGGGCACCGATGCTGCTCTCAGGTGAGACCCCTCCCAAAATATCCCAAAATCCCCAAAATCCCCCAAAAAACCCAAAAATCCCCCGAGAAAATCCCATTAAAATAACCCAAAATAGCCCAAAATGACCCAAAATAGCCCCAAAATATCCCCAAATATCCCAAACTGGCCATGGCCACGCCCAAGGGCAGGGGCACCGTGCTGCTCTCAGGTGAGACCCCTCCCCAAAATATCCCAAAATATCCAAAAAACCCCAAAATCCCCCAAAAAACCCAAAAATCCCCGTGAAAATCCCATTAAAATAACCCAAAATAGCCCAAAATAACCCCAAATATCCCAAACTGGCCATGGCCACGCCCGGGGCAAGGGCACTGTGCTGCTCTCAGGTGAGACCCTCCCCAAAATATCCCAAAATCCCCAAAATCCCCCAAAAACCCGAAATCCCAGCGAAAATCCCATTAAAATAACCCAAAATAGCCCCAAATGACCCAAAATATCCCAGAATAACCCCAAATATCCCAAACTGGCCATGGCCACGCCCAAGGGCAGGGGCACCGTGCTGCTCTCAGGTGAGACCCCTCCCCAAAATATCCCAAAATATCCAAAATCCCCAAAAACCCAAAAATCCCCATGAAAATCCCATTAAAATAACCCAAAATAGCCCCAAATGACCCAAAATATCCCAGAATAACCCCAAATATCCCAAACTGGCCATGGCCACGCCCAAGGGCAGGGGCACCGTGCTGTTCTCAGGTGAGACCCCTCCCCAAAATATCCCAAAATATCCAAAATCCCCCAAAAACCCAAAAATCCCCGTGAAAATCCCATTAAAATAACCCAAAATAGCCCAAAATGACCCAAAATATCCCAGAATAACCCCAAATATCCCAAACTGGCCATGGCCACGCCCAAGGGCAGGGGCACCGTGCTGCTCTCAGGTGAGACCCCTCCCCAAAATATCCCAAAATATCCAAAAAACCCTAAAAAACCCAAAAAAACCCCGAAATCCCAGCGAAAATCCCATGAAAATAACCCAAAATATCCCAAAATAACCCAAAATATCCCAAAGTGTCTCAGGTGAGCAGAGACCCCTCCCCAGAATATCCCAAAATATCCCAAAATAATCGAAAATACTCCAAAATATCCCAAAATAACCCAAAATAACCCAAAATAATCCAAAATCCCCAAGAAACCCAAAAATCCCCATGAAAATCCCATTAAAAAACCCCAAAATAACCCAAAATTCCCCTAAAATGACCCAAAATGTCCCAAATTCTCCCAAAATCGCCCCAAAGTGTCTCAGGTGGGGCAGAGTCCCCTCCCAAAATATCCCAAAATAATCCAAAATAATCTAAAATAATCCAAAGTAATCCAAAATATCCCAAAATAACCAAAAATCCCCGAGAAAATCCCATTAAAATAACCCAAAATATCCCAAAATGTCCCAAATTCTCCCAAAATTGCCCCAAAGTGTCTCAGGTGAGGCAGAGACCCCGCCCCAAAATAATCCAAAATATCCTAAAATAATCCAAAGTAATCTAAAATATCCCAAAATAATCTAAATTAACCCAAAATATCCCAAAATAACCAAAAATCCCCGTGAAAATCCCATTAAAATATCCCAAAATAACCCAAAATATCCCAAACTGGCCATGGCCACGCCCAAGGGCAGGGGCACCGTGCTGCTCTCAGGTGAGACCCCTCCCCAAAATATCCCAAAATATCCAAAAAACCCCAAAAAACCCAAAAATCCCCGTGAAAATCCCATTAAAATAACCCAAAATATCCCAAAATGACCCAAAATAGCCCCAAAGTGTCTCAGCTGAGCAGAGACCCCTCCCCAAAATATCCCAAAATAATCCAAAATATCCTAAAATAATCCAAAGTAATCCAAAATATTCCAAAATAATCCAAAATAACCCAAAATAACCCAAAATACCAAAAAAAACACCAAAAATCCCCGTGAAAATCCCATTAAAATAACCCAAAATTCCCCTAAAATGACCCAAAATATCCCAAAATTCTCCTAAAATATCCCAAAATGACCCAAAATCTCCCCAAAGTGTCTCAGGTGAGGCAGAGACCCTCCCCAAAATAATCCAAAATATCCCAAAATAATCTAAAATAATCCAAAATATCCCAAAATAATCTAAAATAACCTAAAAAACCCAAAAATCCCCGTGAAAATCCCATTAAAATAACCCAAAAAATCCCAAATTCTCCCAAAATCACCCCAAAGTGTCCCATGTGAGGCAGAGACCCCTCCCCAAAATATCCCAAAATAATCCTAAATATCCTAAAATAATCCAAAGTAATCCAAAATATCCCAAAATATTCCAAAATATCCAAAATAATCAAAAATCTCCATGAAAATCTTATTAAAATAACCCAAAATAGCCCCAAAATAACCCTAAATAGCCCCAAAGTGTCTCAGGTGAGCAGAGACCCCTCCCCAAAATATCCCAAAATAATCCAAAATATCCCAAAATAATCTAAAATATCCTAAAATAATCCAAAAGAACCCAAAATCCCCAAAAAAACCAAAAATCCCAGCGAAAATCCCATTAAAATAACCCAGAATAGCCCCAAAATAACCCAAAATAGCCCCAAAGTGTCTCAGGTGAGCAGAGACCCCTCCCCAAAATATCTCAAAATATTCCAAAATAATCTAAAATAATCCAAAATATCCTAAAATATCCCAAAATAATCTAAAATAACCTAAAAACCCAAAAGTCCCCGTGAAAATCCCATTAAAATAACCCAAAATAGCCCAAAATGACCCAAAATATCCCAGAATAACCCCAAATATCCCAAACTGGCCATGGCCACGCCTCAAGGGCAGGGGCACCGTGCTGCTCTCAGGTGAGACCCCTCCCAAAATATCCCAAAATATCCAAAAAACCCCAAAATCCCCAAAAAACCCAAAAATCCCCGTGAAAATCCCATTAAAATAACCCAAAATATCCCAAAATGACCCAAAATAGCCCCAAAGTGTCTCAGGTGAGCAGAGACCCCTCCCCAAAATATCCCAAAATATCCTAAAATAATCCAAAATAATCCAAAATAATCTAAAATATCCTAAAATAATCTAAAAGAACCCAAAATCCCCAAAAAAACCAAAAATCCCAGCGAAAATCCCATTAAAATAACCCAAAATAGCCCCAAAATAACCCAAAATCGCCCCAAAGTGTTTCTGGTGAGCAGAGACCCCTCCCCAAAATATCCCAAAATAATCCAAAATATCCCAAAATATCCTAAAATAAACTGAAATAATCCAAAATATCCCAAAATATTCCAAAAATCCCCATTAAAATCCCATTAAAATAATCGAAAATAACCCAAAATAGCCCCAAAGTGTCTCAGGTGAGGCAGAGACCCCTCCCCAAAATATCCCAAAATTATCCAAAATATCCCAAAGTATCCCAAAATATCCCAAAATAATCCAAAATATCCTAAAGTATCCCAAAATAATCCAAAATAATCCAACATCCCCATGAAAATCCCATTAAAATAACCCAAAATATCCCAAAAGTCCCCTAAAATGACCCAAAATAATTCAAAATAATCTAAAATAACCAAAAATATCCCAAAATAATCTAAATTATCCCAAAATATTCTGAAATAACCAAAATAAAAAAAATCCCCATGAAAATCCCATTAAAATAACCCAAAATATCCCAAAATTCTCTAAAATGACCCAAAATATCCCAAAATTCCCTAAAATGACCCAAAATATCCCAAATTCTCCCCAAAGTGTCTCAGGGTGGGCAGAGACCCTCCCCAAATTCCTCCAGACCCCCGTACTCCCCCCAGGACCCCCCCAAATTTCCCCCAAACCTCCCCCCAGGACCCCCAAAATTCCTCCCAGCGCCCCCAAATTCTATTTTTACCCCCAAGGACCCCCCAAATCCCATTTCTGCCCCCCAAATCCCACAATTGCCCCCCAAATCCCATTTTAACTCCCCCAAATTTTCATTTTGCCTCCCAAGTTTTCATTTTGCACCCCTAAACCCCCGCTTTGCCCCCCAAATCCCATTATAACCCCCCCCAAATTTTCATTTCCCCCAAACCCCACATTTACCCCCCAAACCCCCATTTCAGCCCCCCCCAAATTTTCATTTTGCCCCCCAAATTTTTACTTTGCCCCCAAACCCACATTTGCCCCCAAACCCCACATTTGCCCCCCAAATCCTATTTTTGCCCCCAAACCCACATTTGCCCCCCAAATTTTCATTTTACCCCCAAATCCCATTTTAGCCCCCCCCAAATCCCACATTTACCCCCCCAAACCCCCATTTCAGCCCCCCCAAATTTTCATTTTGCCTCCCCAAATTTTTACTTTGCCCCCCAAACCCACATTTGCCCCCCCAAAACGCCTACATTTGCCCCCCCAAATCCCATTTTAGCCCCTCAAACCCCATTTGCCCCCAAATTTTCTATTTTGCCCCCAAACCCCATTTTAGCCCCAAATTTTCATTTTAACCCCCAAATTTTCATTTACCCCCAAATCCCATTTTAGCCCCCCAAAATTTCATTTTGTCCCCCAAATCTTATATTTACCCCCAAATCCTTACATTTCCCAAACCCCACATTTGCCCCCAAATCCTATTTTAGCCCCCCAAACCCACATTTGCCCCCAAATTTTCTATTTTGCCCCCAAATCCATTTTTTCTCCCCAAACCTACATTTACCCCCCCAAAACCCATTTTACCCCCCCAAATCCCCATTTTACCCCCCAAATTTTCACTTTGCCCCCAAACCCCATTTTAGACCCCAAGTTTTCATTTTGCCCCCAAATCCAATTTTAGCCCCCAAATCCCACATTTACCCCCCTAACCCCCATTTTAACCCCCCAAATTTTCATTTTACCCCCCAAATTTTCATTTAGCCCCCCAAATTTTCATTTAGCCCCCAAATTTTCACTTTGCCCCCCAAATTTTCACTTTGCCCCCCAAAATCCCTCCCAGCCCCTTCAAATCCCACATTTGCCCCCCAAATCCCATTTTAACCCCCCCAAATTTTCTATTTTGCCCCCAAATTTTCATTTTACCCCCCAAATTTTCATTTTACTCCCCCAAATCCCATTTTACTCCCCCAAATTTTCATTTTGCCCCCAAATCCCATTTTGCCCCCAAAATCCCCTCCCAGCCCCTTCAAATCCCACATTTGCCCCCCCCAAATTTTTCATTTTACCCCCCAAATCCTATTTTAGCCCCCCTAAATTTTTCATTTTGCCCCCAAATCCCCATTTACCCCCCCCAAACCCACATTTGCCCCCCAAGTTTTCATTTTTGCCCCCAATCCCGTTTTTGCCCCCCAAAATCTCCTCCCCAGCCCCCCAAATTTTTCATTTTGCCCCCAAATTTTCATTTTACCCCCAAATTTTATTTTCCCCCCCAAACCCCCATTTTAGCTCCCCAAATTTTATATTGCCCCTTCAAATCCACATTTGCCCCCCAAATTTTCATTTTGCCCCCAAATTTTCATTTTACCCCCAAATCCTATTTTAACCCCCCAAATTTTCATTTTACCCCCCAATCCCTATTTTAGCCCCCCAAATTTTTCATTTTGCCCCCAAATTTTTAATTTGCCCCCCAAACCCCCTATTTTAGCCCCCCAAACCTCACATTTGCACCCCCAAATTTTCGTTTACCCCCCAAATCCCATTTTAGCCCCCAAATTTTCATTTTGCTCCCCCAAATCCCACATTTCCCCCCAAACCCCCATTTTAACCCCCCCAAATTTTTGTTTACCCCCAAATCCCATTTTATCCCCCCAAATTTTACTTTGCTCCCCCAAACCCCCATTTACCCCCAAATCCCATTTTAGCCCCCAAAATTTCATTTTGTCCCCCAAATCTTATATTTACCCCCAAATCCTGAGTTTGCCCCCAAATCCCATTTTGCCTCCCCAAATCCGATTTTAGCCCCCAAATTTTCATTTTACCCTCCCAAATCCTATTTAACTCCCCCAAATCCCATTTTACCCCCCCAAACCCACATTTGCCCCCTAAATCCTCATTTTAGCCCCTCCAAATCCTATTTTAACCCCCCAAATTTTCACTTTGCCCCCCCAAACCCCTATTTACCCCCCAAATCCCATTTTGCCCCCAAATCCCATTTTACCCCCCAAATTTTCACTTTGCCCCCAAATTTTCATTTTGTCCCCTAAAATCCCATTTTACCCCCCAAATTTTCATTTTACCCCCAAACCCCATTTTTTCTTCCCCAAATCCCACATTTACCCCCCAAAATCCCACATTTACCCCCTCCAAATCCCATTTTACCTCCAAATTTTCACTTTGCCCCCAAATTTTTCACTTTGCTCCCCCAAACTCCACTTCTCTCCCCCAGGCCCCCGCAAGGCCCGCGAGGTCTATCGGCACTTTGGGAAAGCACTCAGGGACCCCCACAGCCACACCAAGTGAGAGGGGGGATTTGGGGGTTTAGGGGATTTGGGGGTCCTGGGGATTTGGGGGTCCTAGGGGGTCCTAGAGGGATTTGGGGGGTTTAGGGGGTCCTGGGGGTTTTGGGGGAATTGGGGGTCCTAGAGAGAATTTGAGGGAATTGGGAGGGTCCTAGAGGGAATTTGGGGGTCTGGGAGGATTTGGGGGGTCTTAGAGGGGATTTGAGGGGGTCCTGGGGGCTTGGGGGTCCTAGAGGGAATTTGAGGGGAATTGGGGGGGTCCTAGAGGATTTTGGGGGTCCTGGGGGTTTGGGGGTCCTAGAGGGATTTTGGGGAGTCTTGGGGGCTCCTAGAGGGGATTTGGGGGTCCTGGGGGTTTGGGGGAATTTCAGGGATTTGGGGGTCCTAGAAGAAATTTGGGGAATTTGAGGAATTTGGGGGGATTTGGGGGTGCTAGAGGGGATTTTGGGGGGCCTGGGGGATTTGGGGAGCCCTAGAAGAAATTTGAGGGAATTTGGGGGGTCCTAGAGGGGATTTTGGGGGGTCTTTGGGGGTTTGAGGGGTCTGGGGGTCCTAGATGGGATTGGGAGGGCTTGGGGGACTGGGGGTCCTAGAGGAATTTGGGGGTCCTGGGGGTCTTGGGGGTTCCTAGATGGGATTTTGGGGGTCCTGGGGGATTTGGGGGTCCTGGGGGTTTTGGGGGTCCTAGAGGGATTTTGGGGGATCCTGGGGGGTTTGGGGGTCCTAGAGGGACTTGGGGGTCCTGGGGGTTTTGGGGGCCCTAGAGGATTTTGGGGGATCCTGGGGGATTTGGGGGTCCTGGGGGCTTTGGGGGTCCTAGAGGGGATTTTGGGGGATCCTGGGGGTTTAGGGGGTCCTAGAGGGATTTGGGGGTCCTGGGGGGTTTGGGGGAATTTCAGGATTTGGGGAGTCCTATGGGGATTTTGGGGGTCCTGGGGGGTTTGGGGGTCCTAGAGGAATTTGAGGGGAATTGGGGGATCTGGGGGTTTGGGGAGTCCTGGGGGGTTTGGGGGCCCTTGGGGGGATTTGGGGGCCCTAGAGGGAATTTGGGGGAATTTCAGGGATTTGGGGGTCCTAGATGGATTTTGGGGGTCCTGGGGGTTTGGGGGGATTTGGGGGTCTTAGGTGGGATTGGGGGTGTCTGGGAGGTCCTAGAGGGGATTTGGGGATCCTAGAGAGAATTTTGGGGGATTTGGGGGTCCTAGAATGGATTTTGGGGGGTCCTGGGGGATTTGGGGTTCCTAGATGGGATTTGGGGGTTCCTAGAGGGAATTTGGGGTGTCTGGGGGGTTTGGGGGTCCTTGAGAGGATTTGGGGGTCCTGGAGGGAATTTGGGGGCCCTAGAAGAAGTTTGGGGGTTTTGGGGAATTTAAGGGAATTTTGGGGGTTCCTAGAGGGGATTTGGGGGCCCTAGAAGAAATTTGGGGAAATTTGAAGAAATTTGGGGGTCTGGGGAGGATTTGAGGATCTTAGAGGGATTTGGGGGTGTCTGGGGGTCCTTGAGAGGATTTTGGGGGGTCCTGGAGGGGATTTGGGGGTCTGGGGATTTTGGGGTCCTGCAGGAATTCAGAGATTTTGGGGGATTTGGGGGATCCTCGAGGGGATTTTTGGGGGTCCTAAAGGGGTTTGGGGGAATTTGGGATTTTTGGGTCCTGCAAAATTCGGGATTTTTGGGGGTCCTCATTTTTTCTGATATTTGAATTTTTGGGTGAAAATTGGAATTTTTGGGTGATATTTTAATTTTTGGTGATAATTGAGATATTTGGGATGGAATTTTTTATTATATTTTAATTTTTGGTTGATAATTGGAATATTTGGGATGGAATTTTTTGAGTAATATTTGAATTTTGGGTGATATTTTAATTTTTGGTGATATTTTAATTTTGGGTGATAATTGGGATATTTGGGATGGAATTTTTTGGT
Organism: Luscinia luscinia; assembly: GCA_034336685.1. Taxonomy (NCBI): domain Eukaryota; kingdom Metazoa; phylum Chordata; class Aves; order Passeriformes; family Muscicapidae; genus Luscinia; species Luscinia luscinia. The sequence goes on from JAKWBO010000052.1 coordinate 124,514, forward strand.
GATATTCATATTTTTGGGTGATAATTGGAATTTTTTGGGTGATATTTTAATTATTGAGTGATAATTAAAATATTTGGGATGGAATTTTTGGGTGATATTTTAATTTTTGGGTGATAATTGGAATTTTTTGGGTAATATTTTAATTTTTAGTGATAACTGAGGTATTTGGGATGGAATTTTTTTCTTATATTCGAATTTTTGGGTGAAAATTGAGATTTTTGCGTTTAAATTTTGGGTGATATTTTAATTTTTGGGTGATAATTGGGATATTTGGGATGGATTTTTTTGGGTAATATTTGAATTTTTGGGTGATATTTGAATTTTTGGGTGAAAATTGGGATATTTGGGATGGAATTTTGGGTGATATTTTAATTTTTGGGTGATATTTGAATTTTGGGTGATAATTGGAATTTTTTGGGTGATATTTGAATTTTTGGGTGATAATTTGGAATATTTGGGATGGAATTTTTTTCTTATATTCGAATTTTCGGGTGATAATTGGAATTTTTGGGATGGAATTTTGGGTGATATTTTAATTTTTGGTGATAATTGAGATATTTGGGATGGAATTTTTTGGGTAATATTTGAATTTTGGGTGATAATTGGAATTTTTTGGGTGATATTTTAATTTTTGGGTGATATTTTAATTTTTGAGTGATAATTAGGATATTTGGGATGGAATTTTTTGGGTAATATTTGAATTTTGGGTGATATTTTAATTTTTGAGTTAAAATTGGAATATTTGGGATGGAATTTTGGGGTGATATTTGAATTTTTGGGTGATAATTGAGATATTTAGGATGGAATTTCGGGTAATGATTGGAATTTTTGGGTGATATTTGAATTTTGGGTGATAATTGGAATTTTTTGGGTGATATTTGAATTTTTGGGTGATAATTTGGAATATTTGGGATGGAATTTTTTTCTTATATTCGAATTTTCGGGTGATAATTGGAATTTTTGGGATGGAATTTTGGGTGATATTTGACTTTTTTGGTGATAATTGAGCTATTTGGGATGGAATTTTTTGGGTAATATTTGAATTTTGGGTGATATTTAATTTTTGGGTGATATTTGAATTTTGGGTGATAATTGGAACATTTGGGATGGAATTTTTTTCTTATATTCGAATTTTCGGGTGATATTTGGGATATTTGGGATGGAATTTTTTGGGTAATATTTGAATTTTGGGTGATAATTTGAATTTTTTGGGTGATAATTTTTGGGTGATAATTGGAATATCTGGGATGGAATTTTTTGGGTGACATTTGAATTTTTGGGTGATATTTGAATTTTTGGGTGAAAATTGGAATATTTAGGACGGAATTTTTTTGTGATATTTCAATTTTTGTGTGACATTTTGGATATTTGAGATGCCATACTGGAATTTTTGGGTGACACTGAAGTTCTGATTCCAACATTTGGATATTTTTGACCATTTGGATTGTGAATATTTTTATTTTTTTCCCCCCAGGCCGTGACGTTCGTTCCAAGGGCCCCCAAATTCGAAGCGAGCCCGAGGCCGCCCGGACAGCAGGGGCTACAAGAACTGACCCAAAAACGCCCCAAAAACCCAAAATAAAATCAAATGTTGGGGTTTGTTCCCCAAATCTTATCTGAGTCTGTGTCTGATCAACCCCAAAAAAACCCCAAAAATGACAAAAAACCCACCAAAATCTGCCCCAAAAAACCCAAATATTCCCCAAAAACCCAAAACTGCCCCAAAAACCAAAATAAAATCAAATATTGGGGATCCTCCCCTAAATCACACCCGGGTCTGTAACTGATGAACCCCCAAAAAACAAAAAAAACCAAAAAATCCACAAAATCTGACCCAAAAATCCCCAAAGGGCCGGGCCAGCAGGGGCTACAAGAACTGACCCAAAAACGCCCCAAAAAACCCAAAATAAAATCAAATGTTGGGGTTTGTTCCCCCAAATCACACCCGAGTCTGTGTCTGATGAACCCCCAAAAAATGAAAAAAAGACAAAAAACACAAAAAAGCCAAAAAAAGCCAAAAAGCACCAAAACCAAAAAACCTGCCCCAAAAAAACCCAAAACTGCCCCCAAAAAACCAAAATAAAATCAAATGTTGGGGTTTGTTCCCCCAAATCTTATCTGAGTCTGTGTCTGATGAACCCCAAAAAACCCAAAAAACCGCAAAAAAGCCAAAAAACCCAAAAACAAAAGACAAAAACCCGAAAACTGCCCCCAAAAAACCTTAAAACTGACCCAAAACTGCCCCAAAAACCCAAAATAAAATCAAATGTTGGGGGTTTGTTCCTCCCAAATCTTATCTGAGTCTGTGTCTGATGAACCCCAAAAAACCAAAAAAACCAGAAAAAACCCACAAAAAAACCAAAAAAGCCAAAAAAGCACCAAAACCAAAAAAACCTGCCCCAAAAACCCAAAACTGCCCCCAAAAAACCAAAATAAAATCAAATGTTGGTTTGTTCCCTCAGATCTTATCTGAGTCTGTGTCTGATGAACCCCAAAAACCAAAAAACCAGAAAAAATCCCAAAAAACCCCAAAAACAAAAGGAAAAAACCAGAAACTGGCCCAAAAAAACCCAAAACTGCCCCAAAAAACCTTAAAAACTGAGCCAAAAGCGCCCCAAAAAAACCCAAAATAAAATCAAATGTTGGGGTTTGTTTCAGCCAAATCTTATCTGAGTCTGTGTCTGATGAACCCCAAAAAAATGAAAAAAACCAAAAAACCCCAAACAACCACCAAAAAACCCTAAAAACCCAAAACTGCCCCAAAAAAATAAAAATAAAATCAAATATTGGGGGATCCTCCCCCTAAATCACACCCGAGTCTGTGACTGATGAACCCCCAAAAAAACAAAAAAAAAACCCAAAAAATTGACAAAATCTGACCCAAAAATCCCCCAAAGGGCCGGGCCAGCAGGGGCTACAAGAACTGACCCAAAAACGCCCCAAAAAACCCAAAATAAAATCAAATGTTGGGGTTTGTTCCCCTCAAATCTTATCTGAGTCTGTGTCTGATGAACCCCAAAAAAAAACCCCAAAAAACCGCAAAAAAAGCCAAAAACCCAAAACAAAAGACAAAAAAACCCGAAAACTGCCCCAAAAAAAACCTTAAAAACTGACCCAAAACTGCCCCAAAAAACCCAAAATAAAATCAAATGTTGGGGTTTGTTCCCCTCAAATCTTATCTGAGTCTGTGTCTGATGAACCCCAAAAAAACCCCAAAAATATCTGACCCAAAACCCCAAAATCTGCCCCAAAAAAAACCAAATATTCCCCAAAAAACCCAAAACTGCCCCCAAAAACCAAAATAAAATCAAATATTGGGGGATCCTCCCCCAAATCACACCCCGAGTCTGTGACTGATGAACCCCAAAAAAACCCACAAAAAACCCACAAAAAAACACAAAAACTGCTCCAAAAACCCAAAATAAAATCAAATGTTGGGGTTTGTTCCCCTCAGATCACACCCGAGTCTGTGTCTGATGAACCCCAAAAAAACCACAAATTTTCCCCTAAAAAAATCCCATTTTCAACTAAAAAATCCCATTTTTTCTTCAAAAAAAAAATCTCATTTTTTCCCCTAAAAATCCAATTATTTCCCCTAAAAAATCCCAAATTTCCCCCTCAAAAACCCCAAATTTCTCCTTAAAAACCCCAAATTTCCCCCTAAAAAATCCCAAATTTTCCCCTAAAAAAATCCCATTTTCAACTAAAAAATCCCATTTTTTCTTCAAAAAAGAATCTCTTTTTTCCCCTAAAAATCCAATTATTTTCCCTAAAAAATCCCAAAATTTCCCCTAAAAAATTCCGAATTTCCCCCTAAAAAATCCAAAAATTTCCCCCTAAAAAATCCAAAAATTTCCCCCTAAAAAATCCCAAATTTTCCCCTAAATAATCGCATTTTCAACTAAAAAATCCCATTTTTTCTTCAAAAAAAATCTCATTTTTTTCCCCTAAAAAACCCCAAATTTCCCCCATAAAAATCCCAAATTTCCCTAAAAATCCAAAAATTTCCCTAAAAATTCCGAATTTTCCCCTAAAAATCCAAAAATTCTCCTAAAAATCCCATTTTTAACTAAAAATCCCATTTTTCTTCAAAAAATCTCCTTTTTCCCCTTAAAATCCAACTATTTTCCTAAAAATCCAAAAATTTCCCCTTAAAAACCCCCAAATTTCCCCCTAAAACCCCCAAATTTCCTAAAACCCCCAAATTTCCCCTTAAAAAACCCAAATTTTCCCCTAAAAATCCCATTTTCAACTAAAAATCCCATTTTTTCTTCAAAAATAATCTCTTTTTCCCCTAAAATCCAAATATTTTCCCTAAAACTCCCAAAATTCCCCCTAAAAAACCCCTAAATTTCCCCTAAAAAATTCCGAATTTTCCCCTAAAAAATCCCATTTTTCCCCCTTAAAAATCCCAAATTTTCTTAAAAAAAATCCCATTTTCAACTAAAAAAATCCCATTTTTTCCCCTAAAAAATCCCAAAATTTCCCCTAAAAAACCCCCAAATTTCCCCTAAAAAGCCCCAAATTACCGCTAAAATTCCAAATTTTCCCTAAAAACCCAAAATTTTCACCTAAAAATCTAAAATTTCCCTAAAAATCCAAAAATTTCTCCTAAAAAAATCCCATTTTCAACTAAAAAATCCCATTTTTTCTTCAAAAAAATCTCATTTTTTCCCCTAAAAATCCAATTATTTCCCTAAAAACCCCCAAATTTTCCCCTAGAAATCCCAAATTTCCCCTAAAAATCCAAAATTTTCTGAAAAATCCCAAATTTCCCCTAAAAAAAACCCCAAATTTCCCCTAAAAATCCCAAATTTTCCCCTAAAAAATCCCATTTTCAACTAAAAAAATCCCATTTTTTCTTCAAAAAAAAAATCTCACTTTTTCCCTTAAAAATCCAAAAATTTCCCAAAAACCCCAAATTTTCCCCTAAAAAATCCAAAAATTTCCCCTAAAAATTCCCAAAATTCCCCCTTAAAAACCCAAATTTCCCCTAAAAAACCCCAAAATTTCCCCTAAAAAAATCCCATTTTCAACTAAAAAAATCCCATTTTTTCCTAAAACCCCTAAATTTCCTAAAAAACCCCCAAATTCCCCCTAAAAAGAACCCCAAATTTCCCCTAAAAAATCCCCAAATTTCCCCTAAAAAAACCAAAAATTTTCCCCTAAAAAATCCCATTTTCAACTAAAAAATCCCATTTTTTCTTCAAAAAAAATCCCATTTTTTCCCTTAAAAACCCCCAAATTTCCCCTAAAAAAACCCCAAATTTCCCCTTAAAAACCCCCAAATTTTCCCCTAAAAAATCCCAAATTTTCCCCTAAAAAAATCCCATTTTCAACTAAAAAAATCCCATTTTTTCCCCTAAAAAATCCCAAATTTCCCCTTTAAAAACCCCAAATCTCCCCCTCCAAAATTCCATTTATTCCGCCCAAAATCCGCGTTTTTCGCCCCAAATCAAACTCGCGATTTTCCCTTTCCGGGGGTGGAATTCTCTTTATTGCCCCGCCCCCCCCGCCCCTCCCCCCGCCCCCATCCCGGGGATTTTTGGGGATTTTTTGGGGATTTTTTTGGGGATTTTTTGGGATTTTTTGGGGGATTTTTTGGGGATTTTTTGGGGGATTTTGGGGTTTTTTGGGTTCATTTTTTGGGCTCGTACTGGATCAGCCGCATGATCGCGTCGTTCTGCATCACGCCTCGATGAACTCGCCCTCGGCGATCTTGTCTGGGGGCGAAATTCGGGTCACGGGGGGTCCCCAAAATTCGGGGAGGGGTCCCCAAAATTGGGGGTCCCTAAAATCGGGGGGTCGGGGAGGGAGATTTGGGGGATTGGGGGGATTTTGAGGATTTTGGGGGATTTTTGGGGATTTTTGGGGTGATATGGGGAGATTGAAGAAAGTTTGGGGGTCCCCAAAATTGGGGAGGGGTCCCCAAAATTGGGGGGCCCTAAAACCCGGGGGGGGTCGGGGAGGAAGATTTGGGGGATTTTGGGGATTTTGGGGGATTTTTTGGGGATTTTTGGGGTGATTTGGGGGATTGGGGGGATTTTAGGGGAGTTTTGGGGGATTTGGGGAATCCCCTAAATTGGGGAGGGGTCCCCAAAATTGGGGGTCCCCAAAATCCCGGGTGGGGGATCGGGAGGGAGATTTTGGGGGATTTGGGGGATTGTTGGGGATTTTAGGATTTTTGGGGTGATTTGGGAGATTGAAGAAAGTTTGGGGGTCCCCAAAATTGGGGAGGGGTCCCCAAAATTGGGGGGCCCTAAAAACCCGGGGGGGGGTCGGGAGGAAGATTTGGGGGATTTTGGGGATTTTGGGGATTTTTTGGGGATTTTTGGGGTGATTTGGGGGATTGGGGGATTTTAGGGGAGTTTTGGGGGATTTGTGGGATCCCCTAAATTCGGGGAGGGGTCCCAAAATTGGGGGTCCCCAAAATCCCGGGGGGTCGGGAGGGAGATTTTGGGGATTTGAGGGATTTGGGGGATTTTTGGGGATTTTGGGGGAATTTGTGAGATCACCTAAATTTGGGGAGGGGTCCCTGAAATTGGGGGTCCCTAAAACCCGGGGGTTCAGGGAGGGAAATTTGGGAGATTTGGGGGATTTTGGGGAGATTTGGGGGATTTTGGGGGATTTGGGGATTTTTGGGGAGAATTTGGGGGATTTTCGGGGATTTGGGGGTCCCCAAAATTGGGGAGGGGTCCCCAAAATTGGGGGGTCCCTAAAACCCGGGGAGGGCTCAGGAGGGGATTTTGGGGATTTGGGGGATATTTGGAAAGATTTAGGGGCTGGGGGATTTTTAAGAGTTTTGGGGGTCCCCAGAATTCGGGGAGGGGTCCCCAAAATTAGGGGACCCCAAAATCTCGGGGGGGGTCCGGGAGGAGATTTGGGGGATTTTGGGGATTTTGGGGGATTTTGGGGAGAATTAGGGGGATTGGGGGATCCCCAAAATTGGGGAGGGGTCCCCAGAATTGGGTGGTCCCCAAAATCCCGAGGGGGGTTCAGAGAGGGAGATCTGTGGGGATTTGGGGGATCTTTTTGGGATTTTGGGGGGAATTTGGGGGATCCCCAAAATTTGGGAGGGGTCCCCAAAAATTGGGGGTCCCTAAAAACCCGGGAAGGGGTCAGGGAGGGAGATTTTGGGGATTTGGGGGATTTTTGGGGATTTTGGGGGATTTGTGGGATCCCCTAAATTTGGGGAGGGGTCCCCAAATTTGGGGGTCCCCAAAATCCCGGAGGATTCAGGGAGGGAGATTTGGGGGTATTTGGGGGATTTTGGAGAATTTTGGGGAGAATTTTGGGGATTTTGGGAGAATTTGGGGATCCCCAAAATTCGGGAGGGGTCCCCAAAATTGGGGGTCCCTAAAAACCCGGGGGGGTCGGGGAGGGAGATTTGGGGGATTTTGGGGATTTTGGGGATTTTTGGGGATTTTGGGGGAATTTGTGGGATCCCTAAATTTGGGGAGGGTCCTTAAAATTGGGGTCCCCAAAATCCCGGAGGGGATTCAGGGAGGGAGATTTGGGAGGATTTTGGGGGATTTGAGGGGTTTGGGGAGAATTTTGGGGGATTTTCGGGGGATTTGGGGGTCCCCAAAATCCGGGAGGGGTCGCCAAAATTGGGGATCCCCAAAATCCCCGGGGGGGCTCAGGGAGGGAGATCTGGGGGATTTGGGGGATTTTGGAGGATTTTGGGGGGATTTTTGGGGGGAGTTTGGGGGATTTGTGGGATCCCTAAATTTGGGGAGGGGTCCCCAAAAATTAGGGGTCCCCAAAATCCCCGGGGGATTCAGGAGGGAGATTTGGGGAATTTTGGGGTTTTGGGAAATACGGGGATCCCCAAAATTTGGGGAAGGGTCGCGAAATTTGGAGGTGCCCGGGGGGATTTGGGGAGTTTTGGGGATTTTGGGGTTTTTTTGGGGACGTTATTTTGGATTTTTGGGGGTTTATTTTGGGGTTTTTTGGGATTTGGGGGGTTATTTTGGATTTTTTGGGGAGAGTTTGGGGGATTTTGGAGGGTTTTTTGGGGGGTCGGAGTTTTTGGGGCGTTATTTTGTTATTTTGGGGTTTTCAAGGAGTTTTTCAGCTTAATTTTTTTTTTTGGGGGGGAATTTTCGGGGATCGCAGCGGGGGATTTGAGGTTTTTGGGGGAAATTTGGGATTTTGGGGAAATTTGGGGTTTTGGGGAGGGAAATTTGGGATTTTGGGGGAATTGGAGTTTTTGGGGGGAGTTTGGGATTTTTGGGGATTTTGGGATTTTTGAGGGGAATTTGGGGTTTTGGGGAGGAAGTTTGGGATTTTGGGGGAATTGGAGTTTTTGGGGGGAATTTGGGATTTTTGGGGGGAAATTTGGGATTTTTTGAGGGGAATTTGGGATTTTTGGGGGAAAATTTGAAATTTTGGGGGAATTGTAGTTTTTGGGGAAATTTGGGATTTTTGGGGAATTGGGTTTTGGGGGAATTTGGGGTTTTGGGGGAATTTGGGGTTTTTGGGGAAATTTGGGATTTTTTGGGGGGATTTGGGGTTTTGGGGGAAATTTGGGATTTTTATGGGGATTGGGGCGTTTTTGGGGAATTTGGGGTTTTGGGGAGGGACATTTGGGGTTTGGAGAGGAAATTCGAAATTTTTGGGGGAATTTGAGATTTTTGGGGAAATTTGGGATTTTTGGGGAAATTTGGAATTTTGGGGAATTGGGATTTTGGGGGAGGAAATTGGGATTTTGGGGGGAAATTTGGGTTTTTGAAGAGAAATTTGGGATTTTGGGGGAAATTTGGGGTTTTGGGGAGGGACATTTGGGGTTTGAGAGGGAAATTTGAAATTTTGGGGGAATTGGAGTTTTGGGAAATTTGGGATTTTTGGGGTAATTGGGATTTTGGGGAGGGAATTTGGGATTTTGGGGGTGAAATTTGGGTTTTTTGAGGGGAAATTGGGATTTTTTGGGGGAATTTTGGGTTTTTTGGGGGAAATTTGGGTTTCTTGGGAGGGAAATTTGGGATTTTGGGGGTTTTTTGGGTTTTTTGGGGGTGTTTGAGGTTTTGGGGTTTTTTGGGTTTTTGGGTCCTCACCGTTCTCCCCTTTCTTGAAATAAGCCCAAAGTTTGTCCGCCCGTTTTTGGGGGCTGTTCTCGTCCTCGGGCAGCAGCTTCTGCTCCTCGGCCGGGATCATCTTGAAAATCGCCTGGGGACCCCAAAAACCGTCAGGGACCCCAAAAACGGGTCCGGGAACCCCAAAAATGGATCTGGGAACCCCAAAAACGGGACCGGGGACACCGAAAACGGGTCCGGGGACACCGAAAATGGATCTGGGGACCCCAAAAACGGGACCGGGGACCCCAAAAACGGACCCGGGGACCCCAAAAACGGGTCCGGGGACACCGAAAATGGGTCTGGGACCCCAAAAACGGGACCGGGAACCCCAAAAATGGGACCGGGGACACCGAAAATGGATCTGGGAACCCCAAAAACGGGACCGGGAACCCCAAAAATGGGACCGGGAACCCCAAAAATGGGTCCGGGGACACTGAAAATGGGTCTGGGGACCCCAAAACCCGTCAGAGACCCCAAAAACGGGTTCGGGAACCCCAAAAACGGGACCGGGGACACCGAAAATGGATCTGGGAACCCCAAAAACGGGACCGGGGACACCGAAAACGGGTCCGGGGACACCGAAAATGGATCTGGGGACCCCAAAAACGGGACTGGAGACCCCAAAAACGGGTCCGGAAACCCCAAAAATGGATCTGGGGACCCCAAAAACCGTCAGGGACCCCAAAAACGGGACCGGGAACCCCAAAAACGGGTCCGGGGACACCGAAAATGGGTCTGGAGACCCCAAAAATGGATCTGGAAACTGCGAAAATTGGGACTGGAGACCCCAAAAATGGGACTCGGACTCCAAAAACGGGACTGGAGACCCCAAAATGGGTCTGGGGACACCGAAAATGGATCTGAGACCCCAAAACGGGTCAGGGACCCCAAAAACGGGCCCGGGGACCCCAAAAACGGGTCTGAGGACCCCAAAAATGGGACTGGGGACCCCAAAAACCCGTCAGGGACCCCAAGAACGGGACCGGGAACCCCAAAATGGGTCTGGGGTCCCCAAAACGGGTCTGAAACGCAAAAATGGGTGGGGGACCCCAAAAATTGATCTGGGGACCCCAAAAACCCGTCGAGGACCCCAAAATGAAACTGGGGACCCCAAAATGGGTCCGAGGACCCCAAAAATGGGACTGGGGACCCCAAAAATGGATTCGGGGACCCCTAAAACCGGTCAGGGACCCCAAAAATGAAACTGGGGACCCCAAAAACGGGGCTAGGTCCCAAAAACCCGTCAGGGACCCCAAAAACGGGACCGGGAACCCCAAAAATGGATCTGAGGACCCCAAAAACGGGGCTGGGGACCCCAAAAATGGGTCCGGGGACCCCAAAAATGGACCTGAAACTGCGAAAATTGGGACTGGGGACCCCAAAATGAAACTGGGGACCCCAAAATGGATTCAGGGACCCCAAAAACGGGCCCGAGGACCCCAAACCCGGCGCCGCCGCGGGTGGGGGAGGGGATTGACCCCCCCCGCCCCTCCCCCTCCCGATCCGTTTATCGCGCCCCTCCCCCGCCCTCCCCCCCCCCGGGTTTTTTCCATCCGGGATCGAAAATCCGGGATCAGGGCGGGGGGAGGGGCAAAGCCACTCAGCGCCCCTCCCCACCCCGGGGTTAATTGGGGATTGGGGAGGGCGGAGGCAGAGCCCCTCCCCACAGCCGCGGGGAATTCCCAAAGCCCGAATTTCCCAAACCCCAAATTTCCCAAAACCCAAATTTCCCAAATTTCCCAAACCCCACATTCCCCAAACCCCAAATTTCCCAAATTCCCAAACCCCAAATTTCCCAAACCCCAAATTTCCCAAATTTCCCAAACCCCAAATTTCCCAAATTTCCCAAACCCCAAATTTCCCAAAATCCAAATTTCTCAAACCCCAAATTACACCAAACCCCAAGTTTCCCGAACCCCAAATTCCCCAAACCCCCAAATTTCCCAAATTTCCCAAACCCCAAATTTCCCTAACCCCAAATTTCCCAAACCCCAAATTTCCAAGATTTCCCAAACCCCAAATTCCCCAAACCCCAAATTTCACCAAACCCCAAATTCCCCAAACCCCAAATTTCCCAAATTTCCCAAACCCCAAATTTCCCAAACCCCAAATTTCCCCAAACCCCAAATTTCCCAAACCCCAAATTTCCCCAAACCCCAAATTTCCCCAAACCCCAAATTTCCCAAATTTCCCAAACCCCAAATTCCCCAAACCCCAAATTTCCCAAACCCCAAATTTCCCAAACCCTAAATTCCCCAAACCCCAAATTTCCCAAATTTCCCAAATTTCCCAAATTTCTCCAACCCCAAATTTCCCAAACCCCAAATTTCCAAAATATCCCAAACCCCAAATTTCCCAAACCCCGAATTTCCCAAACCCCAAATTTCCCCAAACCCCAAATCCCCAAAATCCCGAATCTCACCGTGATGATCTCCAGCACCTCGCTCTTGCTGACCTCCCCAAACCCCAAATTCCCCGATTTTTCCCAATTTTCACCCCAAACCATCTCCTCACCGTGATGATCTCCAGCACCTCGCTCTTGCTGACCTCCCCAAACCCCAGATTCCCCAATTTTCACCCCAAATTCCCCAATTTTTCCCCAATTTTCACCCCAAATTCCCCAATTTTCACCCCAAATTCCCCAATTTTTCCCCAATTTTCACACCAAATTCCCCAATTTTCACTCCAAATTCCCCAATTTTTCCCAATTTTCACCCCAAATTCCCCAATTTTCCCGATCCTCACCGTGATGATCTCCAGCACCTCGCTCTTGCTGACCTCCCCAAACCCCAAATTCCCAATTTTTCCCCAATTTCACCCCAAACCATCTCCTCACCGTGATGATCTCCAGCACCTCGCTCTCGCTGACCTCCCCAAACCCCAAATTCCCCAATTTTTCCCCAATTTCACCCCAAACCATCTCCTCACCGTGATGATCTCCAGCACCTCGCTCTCGCTGACCTCCCCAAACCCCAAATTCCCCAATTTTTTCCCCAATTTCACCCCCAAACCATCTCCTCACCGTGATGATCTCCAGCACCTCGCTCTCGCTGACCTCCCCAAACCCCAAATTCCCCAATTTTTCCCCAATTTCACCCCAAACCATCTCCTCACCGTGATGATCTCCAGCACCTCGCTCTTGCTGACCTCCCCAAACCCCAAATTCCCCAATTTCACCCCAATTTCTCCTCACCGTGATGATCTCCAGCCCTCGCTCTCGCTGACCCCCAAACCCCAAATTCCCCAATTTTTCCCAATTTTCACCCCAATTTCTCCTCACCGTGATGATCTCCAGCACCTCGCTCTTGCTGACCCCCCAAACCCCAAATTCCCCGATTTTCCCCAATTTTCACCCCAATTTCTCCTCACCGTGATGATCTCCAGCACCTCGCTCTTGCTGACCTCCCCAAATTCCCCAATTTTCCCCCCAAATCCCCAAAATCCCGATCCTCACCGTGATGATCTCCAGCACCTCGCTCTTGCTGACCTCCCCGTTGCGATCCACGTCGAAGAGCGAGAACGCCCACTCGAGCTTCAGGTGCGTCTTGCCGCTCGAGGTGAGGTGCAGCGCGATGATGTACTCCCGGAAATCCAGCGTGCCGTCGTCGTTGGTGTCGAAGCTGCGGAAAACGTGGCGCGCGTAGCCCTGCGGGTCCGAGTTGGGGAAGAAGGTGCCGTAGATCTTCTCGAACTCGGCGCGGCTGATGCGGCCGTCGGGGCACTGGCGCTGGAAGCTCTCGTACCAGCGGCACAGCTCCTCCTCCGTGTAGCGGGTGCTCGTCTTCAAATCCTCCAGCACCTCCCGCGACAGCGCCCCGCTCTTGGCGTTCCCCATCCGGGGGGCAGAGAGGCCCCGCGGGCGGGCGAGGAGGAGGAGGAGGAGGAGGAGGAAGAGCCTGGAAGGGAGAAAAAGGGGAGTGAGTAGTGGAGATTGGAGCTGGATCCCGAAATGGGGAGGAAGAGGATTCCAGAAGGAGGAGGAGGAGGAGGAAGAGCCTGGGAGGGAGAAATAAGGGAGTGAGTAGCGGAGCTGGAAGGATTTGGATCCCGAAATGGGGAGGAAGAGGATTCCAGGAAGAGGAAGAGCCTGGAACAGAGGAAAAAAGGGAGCGTGGAGCTGGAAGGATTTGGATCCCGAAATGAGGAGGAAGAGGAGGAGGAGGAATGGCCTGGGAGGGAGAAAAAAGGGAGTGAGTAGCGGAGATGGAAGGATTTGGATCCCGAAATGAGAGGAGGAAGAGGAGGAGGAGGAAGGGCCTGGGAGGGAGAAAAAAGGGAGTGAGTAGCGGAGATGGAAGGATTTGGATCCCGAAATGGGGAGGAAGAGGATTCCAGGAGGAGGAAGAGCCTGGAACAGAGAAAAAAAGGGAGCGTGGAGCTGAAAGGATTTACATCCCGAAATGGGGAGGAAGAAGAAGGTTTAGGATTCCAGGAGGAGGAGGAGGAGGAGGAGGAAGAGCCGAGAACGGAGAAAAAAGGGATTGAGCAGTGGAGCTGGAAGGATTTGGATCCAGAAATGGGGAGGAAGAAGATTCCAGGAGGAGGAGGAGGAGGAAGAGTCTGGGAAGGAGAAAAAAGGGAGTGAGCAGTGGAGATTGGAGCTGGATCCCGAAATGAGGATGAGGAGGAGGAGGAAGGGCCTAGGAGGGAGAAAAAAGGGAGTGAGTAGTGGAGCGTGGAGCTGGATCCCGAAATGAGGAGGAAGAAGAAGGTTTAGGATTCCAGGAGGAGGAGGAGGAGGAGGAGGAGGAAGAGCCTGGGAGGGAGAAAAAGGGAGTGAGTAGTGGAGATTGGAGCTGGATCCCGAAATGAGGATGAGGAGGATGAGCATTCCAGGAGGAAGAGGAAGAGCCTAGAATGGAGAAAAAAGGGAGTGAGCAGTGGAGCTGGAAGGATTTATATCCCGAAATGGGGAGGAAGAGGATTCCAGGAGGAGGAGGAGGAGGAAGAGTCTGGGAGAGAGAAAAAGGGAGTGAGCAGCGGAGCTGGAAGGATTTGGATCCCAAAATGAGGAGGAAGAAGAAGGTTTAGGATTCCAGGAGGAGGAGAAGGAGGAGGAGGAAGAGCCTGGGAGGACAGAGAAAAAGGGAGTGAGTAGTGGAGCGTGGAGCTGGATCCTGAAATGAGGAGGATGAGGAGGATGAGCATTCCAGGAGGAGGAGGAAGATCCTGGGAGGGAGAAAAAAGGAGTGAGCAGTGGAGCTGGAAGGATTTACATCCCGAAATGGGGAGGAAGAGGAAGGTTCAGGATTCCAGGAGGAGGAGGAAGAGTTTGGGAGAGAGAAAAAAGGGAGTGAGCTGGAAGGATTTGGATCCAGAAATGGGGAGGAAGAGGAAGGTTTAGGATTCCAGGAGGAGGAGGAAGAGCCTGGGAGGGAAGAGAGAAAAGGGCGAGCGGGGCAAAGGATTTCAGTCCCGAAATGAGGAGAAAGGAAATCCTTGGGTCCTGAAATTGTGGAAGTTTTGGGTCCTGAAAGGAGGAGGAAGAGGAAGGTTCAGAATCCTGAAATGAGGAGGTTTCGGATTCTGAAATGTGGGAGGGGAGGAAGGATTTGGATCCCGAAATGAGGAGGAAGAGGAAGGTTCAGGACTCCAGGAGGGAGAGAGAAAAGAGCGGCGAGCGAGGGATGAAGGTTTTGGATACTGAAACGCGGAGGAAGGTCCGGGATGTCAGGAGGGAGGAGGAGGAGGGTCCTAGAGCTCCAAAAAATGACGAGGGGAGGGAAGGATTTGGATCCCAAAAGGAGGAGGAACGGAAAGGTTCTGGATCCTGAAATGAGGAGAGTTCAGATGGCGAAATGGGGAGGAAGAGGAAGGTCTGGGATGGAGGAGGAGGAGGAAGAGCCTGGGAAGGAAAGAGGAAAAGGGGCGGGCAGTGGGGGGTGGAGCTGGAAGGTTTTGGATCCCGAAATTTGGAGGGTTTGGATCCCGAAATTTGGAGGGTTTGGATCCCGAAATGTCGAAGTTTGGATCCCGAAATGAGGAGGAGGAAGGTCTGGGATCCCGAAATTAGGAGGAGGAAGGTCTGGGATCCCGAAATTTGGAGGAGGAAGGATTTGGATCCCGAATGAGGAGGAGGAGGAGGAGGAAGGTCTGGCGTTCGAAATGAGGAGGAAGAGGAAGGATTGGGATCCCAAAATGAGGAGAAGGAAGGATTGGGATCCCTAATGAGGAGGAAGGTCTGGGATCCCGAAATTTGGAGGTTTTGGATCCCAAAATGAGGAAGAGGAAGGATTGGGATCCCGGAATGAGGAGGAAGGTCTGGGATCCCGAAATTTGGAGGTTTTGGATCCCGAAATGAGGAAGAGGAAGGTCTGGGATGCAGGAATGAGGAGGAGGAGGAAGGATTTGGATCCCAAAATGAGGAAGAGGAAGGTCTGGGATCCCGAAATGAGGGAGGAGGAAGGTCTGGGATCCCGGAATGAGGAGGAGGAAGGTCTGGGATCCCGAAATTTGGAGGTTTTGGATCCCGAAATGAGGAAGAGGAAGGTCTGGGATCCCGGAATGAGGAGGAGGAAGGATTGGGATCCCGAAATTTGGAGGTTTTGGATCCCGGAATGAGGAGGAGGAAGGTCTGGGGTTCCGAAATGAGCAGGCGGAGGAAGGTCTGGGATGCAGGAGTAGGAGGAGGAGGAAGGTCTGGGGTTCCGAAATGAGGAGGAAGAGGAAGAATTGGGATCCCGAAATGAGGAGGAGGAAGGTCTGGGATCCCGGAATGAGGAGGAGGAAGGTCTGGGATCCCGAAATGAGGAGGAGGAAGGTCTGGGATCCCGAAATTTGGAGGTTTTGGATCCCAAAATGAGGAGGAGGAAGGTCTGGGATCCCAAAATGAGGAGGAGGAAGGTCTGGGGTGCAGGAGGAGGAGGAGGAGGGTCCTGGAACTCCACAAAACGAGGATGAGGAAGGTCCTGAAGCCCCAAAATGGGGAGGGAGGAAGATTCTGAGCCCCTAAAAATGAGGTGGGGGGAGGGGGGGAAGGTCCCAGAGCCAAAACCGAGAGGAGAAAATCCCGAACCCAAAAATCGAGGAGAACTAAAAATCCCGAACCCAAAAAATTGAGAGGAGGAAAATCCCGGACCCAAAAAATTGGAGGAGGAAAATCCCGAACCCAAAAATCGAGGAGGAGGAAAATCCCGAACCCAAAAAACTAAGGAGGAGGAAAATCCCGAACCCAAAAATCGAGGAGGAGGAAAATCCCGAACCCAAAATCTGAGTAGGAGGAAAATCCCGAACCCAAAATCTGAGTAGGAGGAAAATCCTGAACCCAAAAAATTGGAGGAGGAAAATCTCGGACCCAAAAACTGAGGAGGAGGAAAATCCTTAACCCAAAAAATTGAGGAGGAGGAAAATCCCGAACCCAAAAACTGAGGAGAACTAAAAATCCCGAACCCAAAAAACTGAGCACGAGGAAAATCCCGAACCCAAAAAATCGAGGAGGAGGAAAAATCCCGAACCCAAAAATCGAGGAGGAGGAAAATCCCGAACCCCAAAATCTGAGTAGAGGAGAATCCTGAACCCGAAAACCGATGGTGAGGACCCCAAAATCGAGGGTGAGGAAGATCCCGAACCCAAAAAATTGAGAGAAGAAAATTCGAACCCGAAAATTGAGGAGGAGGAAAATCCCGAACCCAAAAAATTGAGGAGGAAAATCCCGAACCCAAAAAATTGAGGAGGAAAATCCCGAACCCAAAAACTGAGGAGAACTAAAAATCCCGAACCCAAAAAATTGAGAGGAGGAAAATCTCGAACCCAAAAAATTGAGGAGGAAAAATCCCGAACCCAAAAAACTGAGGAGGAAAATCTCGACCCCAAAAATTGAGGAGGAAAATCCCAAAACCGATGGTGAGGACCCCAAAATCGAGGGGTGAGGAAGATCCTGAATCCCAAAATTTGGGCAGAGGGGGATCCTGAACCCCAAAATCTGGGCTAAGGAAGAACCTGACCCCTAAAATCGAGGGCGAGGACCCCAAAATTTGGGCAGAGGAGGATCTCGAACCCCAAAATCGAGTGTGAGGGGGATCCCGAACCCCAAAATTTGGGCTAAAGAAGATCCTGACCCCCAAAACCGAGTGTGAGGACCCAGAAATTTGGGCGGGGGGGATCCCGAACCCCAAAACCGAGTGTGAGGACCCAGAAATTTGGGCGGGGGATCCCGAACCCCAAAATCGAGGGTGAGGACCCAGAAATTTGGGCAGAGAGGGATCCTGAACCCCGAAATTTGGGCAGAGGGGGATTCCGAACCCCAAAATCGAGGGTGAGGGGGATCCCGAATCCCGAAATTTGGACAGAGGAACATCCTGACCCCCAAAACCGAGGGTGAGAACCCAGAAATTTGGGCAGGGAAGATCCCGAACCCCAAAATTTGGGCAGAGGGGGATCCTGAACCCCAAAACCGATGGTGAGGACCCCAAATCGAGGGTGAGGAAGATCCCGACTCCCGAAATTTGGGCAGAGGGGGATCCTGAGCCCCAAAATTTAGGCTAAGGAAGAACCTGACCCCCAAAATTTAGGGTGAGGATCCCAAAATTTGGGCAGGGGGATCCTGAACCCCGAAATCGAGGGTGAGGAGGATCCCGAACCCCAAAATTTGGGCAGAGGAGCATCCTGAACCCGAAAACCGAGTGTGAGGAAGATCCCGAATCCCAAAATTTGGGCAGGGGGATCCTGAACCCCAAAACCGAGTGTGAGGAAGATCCTGTACCCCAAAATTTAGGGTGAGGATCCCAAAACTTGGGCAGAGGAGGATCCCGAACCCCAAAATTTGGGCAGAAGGGGATCCCGAACCCCGAAATCGAGGCTGAGGAGGATCCCGAACCCCAAAATTTGGGCAGAGAGGGATCCTGAACCCCGAAATTTGGGCAGAGGGGGATCCCGAACCCCAAAATGGAGGGTGAGGAGGATCCCGAACCCCAAAATTTGGGCTAAAGAAGATCCTGACCCCTAAAACCGAGTGTGAGGACCCAGAAATTTGGGCAGGGGGGATCCTGAACCCCAAAACCGATGGTGAGGACCCCAAAATCGAGGGTGAGGAGGATCCCGAATCCCGAAATTTGGGCAGAGGAAGATCCTGACCCCCAAAACCGAGGGTGAGGAAGATCCTGTACCCCAAAATTCGGGGTGAGAATCCCAAAATTTGGGCAGAGGAGCATCCCGAACCCCAAAATTTTGGCGGGGGGGGTCCCGCACCCAGCCCCCTCCCCAGAACTCACGGGGCCGAGGAGGAGGAGGGCGAGGAGGACGAGGGTGATGAAGATGAAGGTCCGGGGGTGACGAAGATGAAAATGAAGATGAAGATGAAAATGAGGATGAAGATGAGGAGGGTCCGAGGATGATGAGGAGGGTCCGGGGGTGACGAAGATGAGGATGAAGATGAAAATGAAGATGAAAATGAGGATGAGGAGGGTCCGAGGAGGATGAGGAGGGTCCGAGGATGAGGATGAAGATGAAGATGAGGATGAGGAGGGTCCGAGGAAGATGAGGATGAAGATGAGGAGGGTCCGAGGAGGATGAGGAGGGTCCGAGGATGAGGGATGAAGATGAGGATGAGGAGGGTCCGAGGATGATGAGGAGGGTCCGAGGAAGATGAAAATGAGGATGAGGAGGGTCCGAGGAGGATGAGGAGGGTCCGGGGGTGACGAAGGCTCCGCTCGGGCGCCGCCGCTCCCGCCTTTATCAGGTGCGATGGGGGAGGGGCGGATTTGGGGGGATTTTGGGGGGGATTTGGGGGGGGAGGGGATGAAGGTGATCCCGGCTTAGCGGGGGCACGTGGGGAGGGGGAGGGCAGCGCCCATCCCCCACCCCCCAGGGCTGGGATGGGCGAGGGAATCCTAAAAACCCCAAAAATAACAGAAATAAGCTCAAAAAACACACGGCAAAAAAGACCAAAATAACCCAAAAATAACCCCAAATAAACCCCAAAAACCCCAAATAAACCCCAAAAATAACAGAAATAAGCCTAAAAAACACAC
The DNA here is from genome assembly GCA_034336685.1 of Luscinia luscinia. Classification (NCBI taxonomy): domain Eukaryota; kingdom Metazoa; phylum Chordata; class Aves; order Passeriformes; family Muscicapidae; genus Luscinia; species Luscinia luscinia. Next base: position 143,559 of record JAKWBO010000052.1, read on the forward strand.
GGCAAAAAGACCAAAATAACCCCAAAATTACCCCAAAAACCGCCCCAAAAAACCTAAATAAACCCCAAAAATAACCCCAAATAAACCCCAAATAAACCCTAAAATAACTTCAAAATAACCCCAAATAAACCCCAAAATAACCCCAAAAATAACCCCAAAATAAACCCAAAAATAACCCCAAAGAAACCCCCAAAAAACCCCAAATAAACCCCAAATAAACCCAAAAATAAACCAAAAATAAACCCAAAAATAAACCCAAATAACCCCCAAAATAACCCCAAATAAACCCCAAAATAACTCAAAAAGAACCCCCAAAATAACCCCAAAAATAACCCCAAAATAGCCCCTAAATAAACCCCAAAAATAACCCCAAATAAACCCCAAATAAACCCTAAAATAACCCCTAAATAACCCCCAAAAATATCCGCAAAATAACCCCAAAATATTCCCAAAATAACCCAAAAATAACCCCCAAAAAACCCAAATAAACCCCAAAAATAACCCCAAATAAACCCAAAAAGAAACCAAAAAATAAACCCAAAAATAAACCCAAATAACCCCAAATAAACCCCAAATAAACCCTAAAATAACCCCAAAATAACCCAAAATAACCCCGAAAAAAACCCTAAAAATCCCCAGAAATTCCCCGAAAATTCCTCCCCAAACCTTCAAAAATTTCCCAAAAATAACCCGAAATAACCCCAAAAATAACCCCACAAAAACCCGAATTAGCCCCAAAATAACTCAAAATAAACCCCAAAATAACCCCAAGAAATCCCCAAATAAATCCTAAATTAACCCCAAAATAAGCCCCAAAATACCCTTAAAATTAACGGCAAATATCCCAAAATCCCCCAAAATCACCGAAAAAACAACCCAAAAAACCCCAAAATAACTCCCCAAAAATGACCCAAAATGACCCAAACATGACCCAAAAATAACCTAAAATGTAAAACATAAAACATAGAATATAAAATATAAAATATAAAATATAAAATATAAAATAAAAAATAGAAAATATAAAACATAAAATAAATAAAAACAATAGATAAAAAATAAAAAGTAAAAAGTAAAAAGTAAAAATAGAAAATAAATATAAAATATAAAACATAAAATATAAAATATAAAATATAAAATATAAAACACAAAATATAAAATGAAAAATATAAAATATAAAATATAAAATAAAAATAAATAAAAAACAAAAAATAAAAATATAAAATATAAAATGGAAAATAGAAAATTCAAAATATAAATTTAAAATAGAAAATATAAAATAGAAAACAGAAAATTCAAAATATAAATAGAAAATAGAAAATAGAAAATAAATAAAAACAAAAAACAAAAAAAGCCCAATTAAAAAATAAAAAATAAAAAATAAAAAATAAACAAAAAGGAAAAATAAAAAAAAATTACGAAATATAAAATACAAAATATAAAATATAAAAATATAAAATATATTTAAAAACAAAAAACCAAAAATAAAAAATAAAAATTACAAAATATAAAATACAAAATATAAAATATAAAATATAAATATAAAACATAAAATATAAAATACAAAATATAAAAGTATAAAATATAAAATACAAAATATAAAATACAAAATATAAAATATAAATATAAAATACAAAATACAAAATATAAAATACAAAATATAAAATAAAAAATACAAAATATAAAATACAAAATATAAAATATAAAATACAAAATATAAAATAAAAAAAATAAAATACAAAATATAAAATACAAAATACAAAATACAAAATATAAAATATAAAATATAAAATACAAAATATAAAATATAAAATACAAAATACAAAATACAAAATATAAAATACAAAATATAAAATACAAAATACAAAATATAAAATACAAAATATAAAATACAAAATATAAAACATCCCAACCCCCCCAAACCCCCAAATTAACCCAAAATTCCCCGAACCCCCCAAACCCCAAAACCTCCCCCCGAATTGATCCCAAAATTCCCGAATTGATCCCAAAATTCCCGAATTGATCCCAAAATTCCCCCCCGCCCCTCCCCCCGCGGCACGTGCGCCCCTCCCCCCGGCGGCAGATGGCGGTGGGGGAGGGGCGGGGCTCTAAAGCCTCATTAACGTCGCGGTTAATTAATCAGCGCGGGGGGAGGGGCGCTTGTGTAAGGAGGGGGGAGGGGCGGGAGGGGAAGGGGGGGAGGGGAGACCCCGGGAGGGGGAACGGGGGACAGGTGAGATCAGGGGTGCCCAGGTGAGACTCCGGGTGTGCCCAGGTGTGCCCAGGTGTGCCCAGGTGTGCCCAGGTGTGTCCAAATGTGTTCAGGTGTGCCCAGGTGTGTTCCATCCATCCCCAGGTGAGCTCAGGTGTGCCCAGGTGTGTTCCATCCATCCCCAGGTGAGCTCAGGTGTGCCCAGGTGAGACCCGGGTGTGTTCAGGTGTGCCCAGGTGAGCTCAGGTGTGCCCAGGTGAGCTCTGTCCATCCCCAGGTGTGCCCAGGTGAGCTCTGGCTGTGCCCAGGTGTGCTCAGGTGTGCCCAGGTGAGCTCTGGGTGTGCCCAGGTGAGTCCTGTCCATCCCCAGGTGTGCTCAGGTGTGCCCAGGTGTGTCCAGGTGAGCTCTGTATATCCCCCAGGTGTGTCCAGGTGAGCTCTGTATATCCCCAGGTGTGTCCAGGTGAGTTCTGCATATCCCCAGGTGTGTTTAGGTGTGTCCAGGTGAGTTCTGCATATCCCCAGGTGTGTCCAGGTGAGCTCTGTATGTCCCCAGCTGTGCCCAGGGGAGCACAGGTGTGCCCAGGTGAGCTCTGCATATTCCCAGGTGTGCCCAGGTGTGCCCAGCTGCACTCTGGACATCGCCCCAGGTGTGCCCAGGTGAGCTCAGGTGCGTCCAGGTGAGCCCAGTCCATCCCCAGGTGTGTTCAGGTGTGCCCAGGTGAGCTCTACATATCCCCAGGTGCGCCCGAACATCCCCAGGTGAGCTCTGTCCACCTTCAGGTGAGCCCAGGTGTGCCTGGGACACCCCAAGTGAGTTCTGGACATCCCCAGCTGTGCCCAGGTGAGCTCTGGACATCACCCAGGTGAGCTCTGTATATCCCCAGCTGTGCCCAGGTGCATCCAGGTGTGCCCAGATGTGCTCTGGCCATCGCCCAGGTGAGCTCAGTTGTGCCCTGTCCCTCCCCAGGTGTGCCCAGGTGAGCTCTGTCCCTCCCCAGGTGAGCTCAATCCATCCCCAGGTGTGCTCTGGGGTGTGCCCAGGTGAGCTCAGGTGTGCCCTGTCCTTCCCCAGGTGTGCCCAGGTGAGCTCAGCCCATCTCCAGGTGAGCTCTGGACTGTGCCCAGGTGTGCTCTGTCCTCCCCAGGTGTGCCCAGGTGAGCTCAGGTGTGTCCAGGTGAGCTCTGCATATCCCAGCTGTGCCCAGTCCCTCCCCAGGTGTGCCCAGTCCATCCCCAGGTGAGTTCTATCCATCCCCAGGTGTGCCCAGGTGAGCTCTGCATATCCCAGCTGTGCCCAGTCCCTCCCCAGGTGTGCCCAGGTGAGCTCTCTATATACCCAGGTGAGCTCAGATGCGCCCAGGTGCGTTCAGGTGAGCTCTGCCCTCCCCAGGTGTGCCCAGGTGAGCTCAGGTGTGCCCAGGTGAGCTCAGCCCATCTCCAGGTGAGCTCAGGTGTGTCCAGGTGAGCTCTATCCCTGCCCAGGTGTGCCCAGGTGTGCTCTGTCCCTGCCCAGGTGTGCCCAGGTGTGCCTAGGTGAGCTCTGGCTGTGCCCAGGTGAGCTCTCTCCTCCCCAGGTGTGTCCAGGTGAGCTCTGTCCATCCCCAGGTGTGCCCAGGTGAGCTCAGGTGTGCCCAGGTGAGCTCTGTCCCTCCCCAGGTGAGCCCCTCCCTCCCCAGCACTCGGGCTCCGCTACAAATCCAGCCTTTAATGAGATTTTTGGGGATTTTTGGGGATTTTCGGGGCTTTTCCCGCATAACTTAAAATAACTTATGGGGGGAGGGCGGCCCTGCCCTCCCCCCGCACTCCCAAAATCCCTCCCCACCTCCCCCCACCCCCAAACCCACAGGCAGCGGCGCCAGAGGGACCTTGGCCCTGCCCACCCCGAATTGGGTCTGGGGGCTTGGGGCGGCTTTGGGACCCCCAAAATGGGTCTGGGGGTTTCTGGGGATCCCCAAAAATGGGTCTGGGGCTTGGGGAGCTTTGGGACCCCCAAAATTGGGTCTGGGGGTCTTCGGGGAGCTTTGGGACCCCCAAATATGGTCTGGGGTTTAGGATCCCCAAATGGGTCTGGGGGCTTCTGAGGATTCCCAAAAATGGGTCTGGGGGCTTCGGGGAGCTTTAGACCCCTAAATATGGTCTGGGGATCCTCAAATTGGGTATGGGGGCTTCTGGGGATCCCCAAAATGGGTCTGGGGGCTTTAGGACGCCCCAAAATGGGTCTGGGGCTTCAGGGATCCCCCAAATTGGGTCTGGGGGTTTCTGGGGACCCCCAAAATGGGTCTGGGGGCTTCGGGGGCTTTAGGATCGCGCCAAATTTGGTCTGGAGGGGGGGTCAAAGGGATTTGGGAAACTCCCAAAATGAGTCTGGGGGCTTCTAACACCTCGAAAAATCAGCCCCAGGGGTTTTGGGACCCCCCAAATCAACCTGAGACCCCCCAAAATGAGTCTGGGACCCCCAAATGAGTCTGGGGAGGTTTGGGACCCACCCCCTAAATCGAGTCTGGGGGTCTCTAAGCCCCCGCCCCCCCATAATTGAGTCTGGGGAGGTTTGGGACCCCCATAAATGAGTCTGGGGGGCTTTGGGACCTCCCCATAAATGAGTCTGGGGTCTCTGTCCCCAGCCCCCCACAAATGAGTCTGGGGAGGTTTGGGACCCCCATAATCGAGTCGGGGGGTTCTAACCCTGCCCCCCACAAATGAGTCCGGGGGTCTCTAACCCCCCCGCCCCCCCATAAATGAGTCTGGGGGTCTCTGTCCCCCCGCCCCCCCATAAATGAGTCTGGGGGTCTCTGACCCTCTGCCCCCATAATTGAGTCTGGGGGTTTCTGACCCTCCCCAAATCAGCCCCAGGGACGTTTGGGACCCCCAAATTGAGTCTGGGGGGTTTGGGACCCCCATAAATGAGTCTGGGGGAGGTTTGGGACCCCCACTCCCCACAATCGAAGTCTGGGGAGGTTTGGGACCCCCACTCCCCACAATCGAGTCTAGGGAGGGTCTCAGTCCCCGCCCCCCGCCATAAATGAGTCTGGGGGAGGTTTGGGACCCCCACTCCCACAATCGAGTCTGGGGGGTCTCTGTCCCCGCCTCCCCACAATCGAGTCTGGGGAGGTGCCCTCTGTCGCCTGGCTCCCCCCACAATCGAGTCTGGGGGTCTCTGTCCCCGCCCCCCCCATAAATGAGTCTGGGGTTTTCAGTCCCCGCCCCGCCCCCCCCGCTCAGAGGCGGCGCAGCGCGCTTCTTGTCGCTTTTCCGCTTGCTGCGCAGCCAAGTCTTCGCTTCTCCCCTTCCTCTCTCCTCCTCTCGCAGCCGCCGCGCCTCCCGCGTGTTTTTGGCGGGCGGCCGAGCCCTCGAGGGGCGGGCGCGGCGGGGGCGGGAGGGGGAGGGGCTCGGCGCGGGGGGCGGGGCCGGGGGCGGGGCCGCGCGCGTGGATCTCGGTCAGCAGGCGCGCTGCGAGGCTGCTCGAAGTCCTCGAGCAGCAGGCGCCGCCTCCTCGTTCAGCGCCGACTCGGGGTTGGGCTGGATCAGCAGGCACTTGATGGTCTGCGGGGACAAAATTAAATTTGGTTTTTAATGAAATTTAAATTTTTTTAAAATTTTTTTTGGTATTTTTTGGGGGTTGCATTGAAAAATAGACACGAGATTTGGTCCTTTCCCCGGAAATCGCACTGCTCCTGCCTCAAAATTGACCCTAAACTTCCCCAAAATGACCCTAAAAGGTGCCCTAAAGTTGATCCCAAACTGCCCCAAAATTGATCTAAAATTGATCCTAAAGTGCCCCAAAAACTGACCCCAGAATTGATCCAAAACTGCCCCAAAATTGATCTAAAATTGATCCTAAAGGGCCCCAAAACTGATCCAGAATTGATCCAAAACTGATCAAAAATTGACCCAGGGCTGGGCTGGATCAGCAGGCACTTGATGGTCTGCGGGGACAAAAATATTTAAATTAGTTTTTTACGGAATTTAAATTTTTTTAATTTTTTTTTTGGTATTTTTTGGGGGTTGCATTGAAAAATTGACACGGAATTTGGAAATCGCGCTAATCCTGCCCCCAAAATCGACCCAAAATGGCCCCAAAAGGTGTCCTAAAGTTAATCTCAAACTGCCCCAAAATTGATCTAAAATCGACCCAAAAGTGCCCAAAACTGATCCAGAATTGATCCAAAACCGCCCCAAAATTGACGCAGAATTGATCCAAAACTGATCTAAAATTGACCCAAAACTTCCCAAAATGGCCCTAAAAGGTGCCCCTAAAGTTGGTCTCAAACTGCTCCAAAATTGATCTAAAATCGACCCAAAAGTGCCCCAAAACTGACCCAGAATTGATCCAAAACCGCCCCAAAATTGATCTAAAATTGATCCTAAAGGGCCCCAAAACTGATCCAGAATTGATCCAAAACTGATCCAGAATTGATCCAAAACTGATCAAAAATTGACCCAGGGCTGGGCTAGATCAGCAGGCACTTGATGGTCTGGCGGGACAAATATTTAAATTAGTTTTTTACGAATTTAATTTTTTAATTTTTTTTGGTATTTTTGGGGCTGCATTGAAAAATAGACACGAAATTCGGAAATCGCGCTAATCCTGCCCCAAAAAAAGACCTAAAGTTGGTCTCAAACTACCCCAAAATTGATCTAAAATCGACCCAAAAGTGCCCCAAAACTGATCCAGAATTGATCCAAAACTGATCAAAAATTGACCCAGGGCTGGGCTGGATCAGCAGGCACTTGATGCTCTGCGGGGACAAAAATATTTAAATTAGTTTTTTTACGGAATTTAAATTTTTTTAATTTTTTTTTTGGTATTTTTTGGGGGCTGCATTGAAAAATAGACATGAAATTCGGAAATCGCGCTAATCCTGCCCCAAAATCGACCCAAAACGGCCCCAAAAGGTGTCCTAAAGTTAATCTCAAACTGCCCCAAAACTGATCTAAAATTGATCCTAAAGGCCCTAAAACTGACGCAGAATTGATCCAAAACCGCCCCAAAATTGATCTAAAATTGATCCTAAAGGCCCCTAAAACTGATCCAGAATTGATCCAAAACTGATCAAAAATTGACCCAGGGCTGGGCTGGATCAGCAGGCACTTGATGGTCTGCGGGGAAAAATATTACATTCGGTTTTTAATGAAATTTATTTTTTTAAAATTTGTTTTTGGTATTTTTTGGGGGTTGCATTGAAAAATAGACACGAAATTTGGAAATCGCGCTGCTCCTGCCCCAAAATCGACCCAAAATGGCCCTAAAAATTTGCCCTAAAATTGATCCCAAACTGCCCCAAAATTGATCTAAAATCGACCCAAATGTGCCCCAAAACTGACCCAGAATTGATCCAAAACTGATCTAAAATTGACCCAAAACTTCCCCAAAATGGCCCTAAAAGGTGCCCTAAAGTTGGTCTCAAACTGCCCCAAAATTGATCTAAAATCGATCCTAAAGTGCCCTAAAACTGATCCAGAATTGATCCCAAACTGCCCTAAAACTGATCCAAAAACTGCCCTAAAATTGATCCCAAACTGCCCAAAACTGACCCATAACTGACCCAAAAACTGATCCCAAACTGCCCTAAAATTGATCCAAAAGTGCCTCAAAATTGATCCAAACCAGCCCAAAATTGATCCAAAATTGATCCAGAATTGATCCCAAACTGCCCCAGAGCTGCTGTCCCCAAACCAGGGCTGGGCTGGATCAGCAGGCACTTGATGGTCTGCGGGGACAAAAATTTAAATTTGATTTTTATGGAATTTATATTTTTTTATAAATTTTTTTATATTTTTGCAATATTTTTGGGGGCTGGATTGAAAAATAGACAAGAAATTCAGGCGTTTGCTCGGAAATCGCGCTAATCCTGCCCCAAAATTGACCCTAAACTTCCCAAAATGGCCCTAAAAGGTGCCCTAAAGTTGATCTCAAACTGCCCCAAAATTGATCTAAAATCGACCCAAAGTGCCCCAAAACTGACCCAGAATTGATCCAAAACTGACCTAAAATTGATCCTAAAGGGCCCTAAAACTGATCCAGAATTGATCCCAAAGTGATCCAGAATTGATCCAAAACTGATCCAGAATTGACCCAGGGCTGGGCTGGATCAGCAGGCACTTGATGGTCTGCGGGGACAAAACATTTAAATTAGTTTTTTACGGAATTTATATTTTTTAAATTTTTTTTGGTATTTTTTGGGGGTTGGATTGAAAAATAGACACGAAATTTGGAAATCGCGCTAATCCTGCCCCAAAAAGTGCCCTAAAGTTGGTCTCAAACTGCCCCAAAATTGATCTAAAATCGACCCAAAAGTGCCCCAAACTGATCCAGAATTGATCCAAAACCGCCCCAAAATTGACGCAGAATTGATCCAAAACTGATCTAAAATTGACCCAAAACTTCCCCAAAATGGCCCTAAAAAGTGCCCTAAAGTTGGTCTCAAACTGCCCCAAAATTGATCTAAAATCGACCCAAAAGTGCCCCAAAATCAACCCAAAATTGATCCCAAACTGCCAAAAAATTGATCTAAAATCAATCCTCAAGGGCCCTAAACCTGACCCAGAATTGATCCAAAACTGCCCCAAAATTCATCCAACGCTGCCCTAAATTGATCCCAAAACTGACCCAGAATTAACCCAAAAAACTGATCCCGAACTGCCCTAAAATTGATCCAAAACAGCCCAAAATTGATCCAAAACGGCCCAAAATTGATCCAAAACGGCTCAAAATTGATCGAAAACGGCCCAAAATTGATCCAAAACAGCCCAAAATTGATCCAAAACAGCCCAAAATTGATCCAAAACAGCCCAAAATTGATCCAAAATCGAGCCAAAGTGCCCTAAAACTGATCCAGAATTGATCCAAAACTGATCCAGAATTGATCCAAAACTGATCTAAAATTGACCCAAAACTTCCCCAAAATGACCCTAAAAAATGCCCTAAAATCGACCCAAAAGTGCCCCAAAACTGACCCAGAATCGATCCAAAACTGCCCCAAAATTGCTCCAGAATGGATCCAAAAATTGATCCCAAACTGCCCCAAAAGTGCCCCAAAATGGATCCAAAAGTGCCCAAACTGGATCCAGAATTGATCCCAAACTGGATCCAGAATTGATCCCAAACTGGATCCAGACCTGTCCCCCAGTCCCCTCCCAATTTAACCCCCAAAATCCCATTCCTGACTCCAAACCCGCCAAACTGGTCCCAGTCCCCGCCCAGTTTATCCCATTCCCTCCCAGCACAGACCAGTATAACCCAGTATAACCCAGTATAACCAGTAGAACCCAGTATAACCAGTATAAACCAGTATAAACCAGTATAAACCAGTATAACTCCGTATAACCCAGTATAACCAATACAACCCAGTATAACCAGTATAACCCAGTATAACCAAGTATAACCAGTATAACCCAGTAAAACCAGTACACCCAGTATAGCCAGTATAATCCAGTATAACCAGTATAACCCAGCACAGACCAGTATAACTTAGTATAACCCAATATAACCAGTACACCCAGTATAATCCAGTATAACCAGTATAACCCAGCACAGACCAGTATAACTCAGTACAACCCAGTACAACCCAGTATAAACCAGTATAACACATTATAACCCAGTACAACCAGTATAACCCAGTATAACCAAGTATAACCAGTATAACCCAGTATAACCAGTACACCCAGTATAGCCAGAATAACCCAGTATAACCAGTATAACCCAGCACAGACCAGTATAACTCAGTACAACCCAGTATGACCCAGTATAATCAGTATAACCCAATACAACTCAGTATAACCAGTATAACCCAGTATAGCCCAGTACAAACCAGTATAACCAGTATAACCAGTACAGACCAGCAGCACGTGCCGCAGCCCCAGCTCGGCCGCCAGTCCCCGCTTCAGCACGTTGACGCAGATCTGCCCTCCCAGCACAGACCAGTATAACCCAGTATAACCAGTATAACCCAGCACAGACCAGTATAACCCAGTATAACCAGTATAACCAGTACAGACCAGCAGCACGTGCCGCAGCCCCAGCTCGGCGCGCCAGTCCCTCTTCAGCACGTTGACGCAGATCTGCCCTCCCAGCACAGACCAGTATAACCCAGCACAGACCAGTATAACCAGTATAACCCAGTATAACCCAGCACAGACCAGTACAAACCAGTACACCCAGTACACCCAGTACAAACCAGTATAACCAGTACAGACCAGCAGCACGTGCCGCAGCCCCAGCTCGGCGCGCCAGTCCCTCTTCAGCACGTTGACGCAGATCTGCCCTCCCAGCACAGACCAGTATAACCCAGCACAGACCAGTATAACCCAGTATAACCCAGTACAAACCAGTATAACCAGTACAGACCAGCAGCACGTGCCGCAGCCCCAGCTCGGCGCCGCCAGTCCTCTTCAGCACGTTGACGCAGATCTGCCCTCCCAGCACAGACCAGTATAACCCAGTATAACCCAGTATAACCCAGTATAACCAGTATAACCAGTATAACCCAGTATAACCAGTACAGACCAGCAGCACGTGCCGCAGCCCCAGCTCGGGCGCCGCCAGTCCCGCTTCAGCACGTTGACGCAGATCTGCCCTCCCAGCACAGACCAGTATAGCCCAGTATAACCCAGTATAACCCAGCACAGACCAGTATAACCAGTATAACCCAGTATAACCAGTACAAACCAGTACAGACCAGCAGCACGTGCCGCAGCTCCCAGCTCGGGCGCGCCAGTCCCGCTTCAGCATGTTGACGCAGATCTGCCCTCCCAGCACAGACCAGTATAACCCAGTATAACCCAGTATAACCAGTATAACCAGTACAGACCAGCAGCACGTGCCGCAGCCCCAGCTCGGCACGCCAGTCCCTCTTCAGCACGTTGACGCAGATCTGCCCTCCCAGCACAGACCAGTATAACCCAGTATAACCCAGTATAACCCAGTATAACCCAGCACAGACCAGTATAACCCAGTACACCCAGTACAAACCAGTATAACCAGTACAGACCAGCAGCACGTGCCGCAGCCCCAGCTCGGCGCGCCAGTCCCTCTTCAGCACGTTGACGCAGATCTGCCCTCCCAGCACAGACCAGTATAACCCAGTACAAACCAGTATAACCAGTACACCCAGTATAACCCAGTACAAACCAGTACAACCAGTACAGACCAGCAGCACGTTGCCGAAGCCCCAGCTCGGCGCCGCCAGTCCTCTCTTCAGCACGCTGACGCAGATCTGCCCTCCCAGCACAGACCAGTATAACTCAGTACAGACCAGTATAACCCAGTATAACCAGTACAAACCAGTATAACCAGTACAGACCAGCAGCACGTGCTGCAGCCCCAGCTCGGCGCGCCAGTCCTGCCTTCAGCACGTTGACGCAGATCTGCCCTCCCAGCACAGACCAGTATAACCCAGTATAACCCAGTATAACCCAGTACAGACCAGTATAACCCAGTATAACCCAGCACAGACCAGTATAACCCAGTATACAAACCAGTATAACCAGTACAGACCAGCAGCACGTTGCCGAAGCCCCAGCTCGGGCGCCAGTCCCGCTTCAGCACGTTGACGCAGATCTGCCCTCCCAGCACAGACCAGTACAAACCAGTACACCCAGTACAACCCAGTATAACCAGTATAACCAGTACAGACCAGCAGCACGTGCCGCAGCCCCAGCTTCGGCGCTGCCAGTCCCGCTTCAGCACGTTGACGCAGATCTGCCCTCCCAGCACAGACCAGTATAACCCAGTATAACCCAGTACACCCAGTATAACCCAGTATAACCCAGCACAGACCAGTATAACCAGTACAAACCAGTACAGACCAGCAGCACGTGCCGCAGCCCCAGCTCGGCGCGCCAGTCCCTCTTCAGCACGTTGACGCAGATCTGCCCTCCCAGCACAGACCAGTATAACCCAGTATAACCCAGTACACCCAGTATAACCCAGTATAACCCAGTATAACCCAGTATAACCAGTATAACCAGTACAGACCAGCAGCACGTGTCGAAGCCCCAGCTCGGCGCTAGCCAGTCCCTTCAGCACGTTGACGCAGATCTGCCCTCCCAGCACAGACCAGTATAACCCAGTATAACCAGTATAACCAGTACAGACCAGCAGCACGTGCCGCAGCCCCAGCTCGGGCGCTACCAGTCCCTCTTCAGCACGTTGACGCAGATCTGCCCTCCCAGCACAGACCAGTATAACCCAGCACAGACCAGTATAACCCAGTATAACCCAGCACAGACCAGTATAACCAGTATAACCAGTATACCCAGTACAGACCAGCAGCACGTGCCGCAGCCCCAGCTCGGCGCGCCAGTCCCTCTTCAGCACGTTGACGCAGATCTGCCCTCCCAGCACAGACCAGTATAACCCAGCATAACCAGTATAACCAGTACAAACCAGTACAGACCAGCAGCACGTGCTGCAGCTCCCAGCTCGGCGCTAGCCAGTCCCTTCTTCAGCACGTTGACGCAGATCTGCCCTCCCAGCACAGACCAGTATAACCCAGTATAACCCAGCACATACCAGTATAACCCAGCACAGACCAGTATAACCCAGTACAAACCAGTATGACCAGTACAGACCAGCAGCACGTGCTCGCGAGCTCCCAGCTCGGGCGCTGCCAGTCCCTTCTTCAGCACGTTGACGCAGATCTGCCCTCCCAGCACAGACCAGTATAACCCAGTATGACCCAGTACAGACCAGTATAACCCAGCACAGACCAGTACGTAGCCCCAGCTCGGGGCCCAGTATAACTCTCAGCACTAGACGCAGCATCAGACCCAGTATAACCCAGTATAACCCAGTATAACCAGTATACCCAGTATAACCAGTACAGACCAGCAGCACGTGCCGCAGCCCCAGCTCGGCGCTGCCAGTCCCGCCTTCAGCACGTTGACGCAGATCTGCCCTCCCAGCACAGACCAGTATAACCAGTATAACCAGTACAGACCAGCAGCACGTGCCGCAGCCCCAGCTCGGCGCGCCAGTCCCTCTTCAGCACGTTGACGCAGATCTCGCCGCCGGGCCCCACGTTGGGGTGGAAGATCTTGGTCAGGAAGAATCCCTTGGGCGGCGCCGCCGGGAAATCCTTGCCCAGCACCAGCTTCATGCGGAACAGGCCCCCGGCGTACGGCGTGCCCTCTGCGGGTACAAAAAACGGGGTGAGGGACCCCAAAATCACCCCAAAAATCACCCCAAAAATACCCCCGGGCGACGGGCGTGCCCTCTGCGGGCTAAAAAACGGGTGAGGGACCCCAAAAATCACCCCAGAATCATCCCAAATCACCCCAAAATCATCTATAACACCCCAAAATCACCCAAAATCGCCCCCAAAATCACCCCCAAAAATACCCCGGCGTACGGCGTGCCCTCTGCGGGTACCAAAACGGGGTGAGGGACCCCAAAATCACCCAAAATCACCCCAAAATCACCTAAAATCACCCCAAAAATCATCTATAACTCCCCAAAATCACCCAAAATCACCCCAAACACACTCCAATAATCACCCCAAAATCACCCAAAATCACCCCAAAAATCACCCCAAAATCACCCCAAACCACCCAAAATCACCCCAAAAATCATCTATAACATCCCAAAATTCACTGTTAGACCCCAAAATCGCCTAAATCCCCAAAACCATCTCTAACACCCCAAAAATACCCCGCGACAGAGTGCCCTCTGTGGGCAACAAAATTCACCGTGAGGAACCCCAAAATCACCCAAAAATACCCCAAAATCACCTAAAAACATCTATAGCACCCCAAAAATCATCTATAACACCCCAAAAATCATCTACAACACCCCAAAATTCACTGTGAGGGACCCCAAAATCACCCCAAAATCATCTATAACACCCCAAAAATCACTGTTAGGGACCCCAAAATCACCCCAAAACCACCCCAAAAATCATCTGTAACACCCCAAAAATCACCTCAAACACCCCAAAATTACCCCGGGTAAGGGGTGCCCTCTGGGAGCCCAAAAATTCACAGTTAGGGACCCCAAAATCACCTTAAACACACCCCAAAATCACCCCAAAAATCACCCCAAAACACCCCAAAATGCCCCCGACGGGTACCTCTGTGGCATGAAAACGGGTGAGGGACCCCAAAATCACCCCAAACACCCCAAAAATCACCCAAAATCACCCCAAAAATCATCCAAAATCACCCCAAAAATAATCTATAACACCCCAAAATCACCCAAAATCGCCCCAAAATCACCCCAAAAATACCCCGGCGTACGGCGTGCCCTCTGCAGGCACCAAATTCACTGTGAGGGACCCCAAAATCACCCAAGATCACCCCAAAAATCATCTGTAACACCCCAAAAATACCCTGGGTAAGGGGTGCCCTCAGGAGCCCCAAAAAACCAGAGTTAGGGACCACAAAAATTTCTGAATTCACCCCAAAATTCACCCAAAACACCCCAAAAATACCCCGGGTAAGGGGTGCCCTCTGCAACCCCAAAAATCCAGAGTTAGGGACCCAAAAATCCTGAATTCACCCCAAAAATCACCCAAAACACCCCAAAAATACCCTGTGTAAGGGGTGCCCTCTACAACCCCAAAATTCACAGTTAGAGACCCCAAAAAATTCTGAGTTTACCCCAAAAATCACCCAAAACACTCCAAAAATACATCCTGTAAGGGGTGCCTCTGCAACCCCAAAATTTGGGAGTTAGGGACCCAAAAAATCCTGAATTCACCCCAAACACCCCAAAAATACCCCGGCATAGGGCGTGCCCTCTGCAACCCCAAAATTTGGAGGTTAGGAACCCAAAAAATCCTAAACTCACCCCAAAAATCACCCAAAACACTCCAAAAATACATCCTGCAAGTGGTGCCCTCTGGGACCCCAAAATTTGGGAGTTAGGGACCACAAAAATTTCTGAATTCACCCCAAAACACCCCAAAAATACACCCTGCAAGGGGTGCCCTCTGGGACCCCAAAATTTGAGAGTTAGGGACCCAAAAAATCCTAAACTCACCCCAAAAATACCCCGGCCAGGGGGCGGCCCCTGGAACCCCGAAATTGTGGGATCAGGGACCCCAAAACCCCAAATTTGGGGATTCCTGGGGGGACTCCGGGATTTTGGGGGGAGATTCCCAGGATTTTGGGGGAGTTCTGGGCAGGATTTTGGGAGGAGATCCTTGGGATTTTGGGGGGGTTCTGGGCAGGATTTTGGGAAGGGTCTCCAGGATTTTGGGGTTGTTCTGGGCAGGATTTTGGGAGGAGTTCCCTCAGAATTTTGGGGGGGTTCTGGGAGGAGATCCTCAGGATTTTGGGAGGGATCCCCAGAATTTTGGGGGAGTTCTGGGCAGGATTTTGGGAGGATCCCCAGAATTTTGGGGGAGTTCTGGGAGAAGATCCTCAGGATTTTGGGGGTGTTCTGGGCAGGATTTTGGGAGGGATCTCCAGGAGTTTTGGGGAGTTCTGGGAAGATTTTGGGAGAATCTAGATGGGAATTTCAGGGAGATCCCGGGGATTTTGGGAGGGGATCCCCCAGAATTTTGGGAGTGTTCTGGGCAGGATTTTGGGAGGATCCCCCAGAATTTTGGGGGTGTTCTGGGAGGAGATCCTCAGGATTTTGGGAGGGATCTCCAGGATTTTGGGGGTGCTATGGGCAGGATTTTTGGGAGGGAGTTCCCTCAGAATTTTGGGGGTTCTGGGAGGAGATCCTGGGCAGGATTTTGGGAGGGATCTCCAGGATTTGGGGGTGTTCTGGGCAGGATTTTGGGAGGGGATCCCCCACAATTTTGGGGCTGTTCTGGGAGGGAATTCCCCAGAATTTTGGGGATGTTCTGGGAGAAGATCCTCAGGATTTTGGGAGGGATCTCCAGGATTTTGGGGGTGTTTTGGGCAGGATTTTAGGAGGAGATCTTTGGGATTTTGGGGGTGTTCTGGGCAGGATTTTGGCGTGGGGATCCCTCGGTATTTTTGGGAGTTTCTCAGCTCTATGTTTTGGGGGGTGTTGTGGGCAGGATTTTGGGGGTGTTCTGGGCAGGATTTCAGGAAGGATCTCAGGATTTTGGGGGTGTTCTGGGCAGGATTTTGGGAGGAGATTCCCAGAATTTTGGGATGTTCTGGGAGGAGATCCTCAGGATTCTGGGGGTGTTCTGGGCAGGATTTTGGGAAGGATCTCCAGGATTTGGGGGGAGTTGTGGGCAGGATTTCAGGAAGGATCTCCAGGATTTGGGGGTGTTCTGGGCAGGATTTGGGGGGTGTTGTGGGCAGGATTTCAGGAAGGATCTCCAGGATTTGGGAGGTGTTGTGGGCATAATTTCAGGAAGGATCTCCAGCATTTTGGGCGTGGCTCTGGGCAGTACTTTAGAGCAGAACCCACAATTTCAGTTCCAACCCCCGGCATTTTTTCAGTGTGGATCCCCACGATTTCAGGGTGAACCCCCCTCCCCAATTTGTTATTTTTTGTTTGTTTTCGGTGCCCACCTGGCCCCTCGATGGCCACCTGCAGGTCGGTCACGTCCTCGTCGTTGGGGAACACCTTGATGCCGTCGGGCGGGTCGGCGCTCAGCAGCGCCACCTCGCGGCACAGCAGCCGCAGCGTCTGCGGGGCAGGTTCTCGGCGTTCGACGTCTGGGGGAATTTTGGGGGTCAGGGGGCCCCAAAACCCGGGACCTCCCCAGGGGCACCCCCGAACAGCCCCAGCCACATAAAGTATAAATAGGGGGGGGAAAGTGTGAGGAAAGGGATGGAAATGGGTAAAAACTGATCAAAAAATTGGAAATTAGACCCTCCCAAAAATCAATAAATGTTTTTAAAAGTGAAGGGAGGGAATCCCAAAATCTGGAAATTCCTCCAAAGTGCCCCACAGTCCCTTAAAGTATAAACAGGGGGGACAAAGTGTGAGAAAAGTGATGGAAATGGGTAAAAAATGATCAAAAATTGGGGATTAAGTACCCCCAAAAATGATAAATATTTTAAAAAGTGAATCTGGGAACCTCCCCTGAACCACCCCAGCCCCATAAAGTACAAACCGGGGTGAAAAGTGTGAGAAAAGTGATGGAAATGGGTAAAAAACTGATCAAAAATTGGTAATTAGACCCTCCCAAAAATTAATAAATGGTTTTAAAAGTGAAGGGAGGGAATCCCAAAATCTGGAAATTCCTCCAAAGTGCCCCAGCCCTAAAAAGTACAAACAGGGTGGGAAAAAGTGTGAGGAAAGGGATGGAAATGGGTAAAAAATGATCAAAAATTGGGGATTAAGCACCCCCAAAAATGATAAATATTTTAAAATGTGAATCTGGGAACCTCCCCTGAACCACTCCAGCCCCATAAAGTACAAATAGGAGGGGAAAGTGTGAGAAAAGTGATGAAAATGGGTAAAAAATGATCAAAAATTGGAGATCAGACCCTCCCAAAAATTAAGAAATGCTTTTAAAAGTGAAGGGAGAGAATCCCAAAATCTGGGAATTCCTCCAAAGTGCCCCAGCCCTAAAAAGTACAAATAGGGGGGGACAAAAGTGTGAGGAAAGGGATGGAAATGGGTAAAAAATGATCAAAAATTGAGGATTAAGCAGGCCCAAAAATGATAAATATTTGAAAATGTGAATCTGGGAACCTCCCCTGAACCACCCCAGCCCCAGAAATTACAAATAGGGGGGATAAAGTGTGAGAAAAATGATGGAAATGGGTAAAAAATGATCAAAAATTGGAGATTAGACCCTCCCAAAAATTAAGAAATGTTTTTAAAAGAGAAGGGAGGGAATCCCAAAATCTGGAAATTCCTCCAAAGTGCCCCAGCCCTAAAAAGTACAAATAGGGGGGGACAAAGTGTGAGGAAAGGGATGGAAATGGGTAAAAAATGATCAAAAATTGGGGATTAAGTACCCCCAAAAATGATAAGTATTTTAAAAAGTGAATTTGGGAACCTCCCCTGAACTGCCCCAACCCCAAAAAGTACAAACAGGGGGGGAAAGTGTGAGAAAAGTGATGGAAATGGGAAAAAAATGATCAAAAATTGGAGATTAGACCGTCCCAAAAATTAAGAAATGTTTTTAAAAGTGAAGGGAGGGAATCTCAAAATCTGGGAACCACCCTGAACCACCCCAGCCCCATAAAATACAAATAGGAGGAGAAAAAGTGTAAGAAAAGTGATGGAAATGGGTAAAATGTTACTCAAAATCTGGGGACCTGACCCTCCTAAAAATGAGTAAAAATTTTTAGAAGGGAAGGGGAGGAATCCCAAAATTTGGGAACCTCCCCTGAACTGCCCCAACCCCAAAAAGTATAAATAGGCAGTGGAAAGTGACAGAATCAAAACAAAATCACCCAAAAATTGGAGATTAGACCCTCCCAAAAATCAGTAAATGTTTTTAAAAGTGAAGAGAGGGAATCCCAAAATCTGGGAACCATCCCTGAACCACCCCAGCCCCATAAAGTACAAATAGGAGGGAGAAAAGTGTGAGAAAAGTGATGGAAATGGGTAAAAAAGGATCAAAACTTGGGGATTAGACCCTCCTAAAAATCAGTAAATGTTTTTAAAAGTGAAGGGAGGGAATCCCAAAATCTGGAAATTCCTCCAAAGTGCCCCAGCCCCAAAAAGTACAAACAGGGAGGGGAAAGTGATGGAATCAGAACAAAATCACCCAAAAATTGGAGATAATATGATAAATATTTTAAAAAGTGAATCTGGGATCCTCCCCTGAACCTCCTCAGCCCGAAAAAAGTACAAATAGGAGGTAAAAAATGTGAGAAAAGTGAGGAAAATGGGTAAAAATTACTCAAAATTTGGGGGCTTGACCCTCCTAAAAATGAGAAAATATTTCTAGAAGGGAAGGGAGGGAACCCCAAAATCTGGGAATTCCCCCCAAACTGTCCCAGACTCATGAAATACAAATAAAGATCAAAAAGTGTGAGAATTGGGTGAGGAATTATTAAAAAATTGGGGATTGACCCCTCCCAAAAATGAATAAATACTTTAAAAGGGAAAGGGAGAACTCCCAAAATTTGGGATCCACCCCAAAACAGCCCTGGCCTCATAAAATGCAAACAGGGATCAAAAAGTGAGAGAATTGGGTAGGAAATGACCCAAAAAATTGGAATTAACCCTCCCCCGAATAATTAAATTAATTAAAGATGAAATTGGGAACCCCAAAATTTGGGAAATTAGGGGTTGGGAGCCCCCAAAATCGGCCCCTCCTCCCAAAATCCAAACGGGATCCATCACCCCGCCCCCAAAACTGCCCCAAAATGTTCAAATCCCCCCCAAAAAAAAAAACCCCAAAATTTGTTTCCCCTCCCTCCCCCACTCACCTGCCAGGTGCCGCCTCGGGGCTCCTGGGGGGGAAAATTTGGGGAGAATTTGGGGTGAGGAACCGTGAAAATTACCCAAATTGCCCTAAAACGCCCAAAAATCACCCTAAATCCCCCAAAATCACCCTAAAACCTCCAAAAATCTCCCTAAACCCCCCAAAAATCACCCTAAATCCCCCAAAAATCCCCCCTAAATCCCCCAAAAATCCCCTAAATCACCCAAAAACAGCCTAAAACCCCCAAAAATCCCCCTAGATCCCCCCAAAAATCACCCTAAAACCCCCAAAATCCCCCAAAATCACCCTAAACCCCCCAAAATCCCCCCTAAATCCCCCAAAAATCTCCCTAAACCCCCAAAATCCCCCTAAAACCCCCAAAAATCCCCCTAAATCCCCCAAAAACCCCCAAAATCCCCCAAAAACCCCCAAAAATCCCCCAAAAACAGCCTAAAACCTCCAAAAATCACCCGAAAACCCCCAAAAATCCCCCAAAATCACCCCTAAAACCCCCCAAAAATCACCCCTAAAACCGCAAAAATTACCCCTAAAACCTCCAAAAATCCTAAATCCCCCCAAAATTCCCCCAAAATCCCTCCAGAACTCCCCAAACTCACACAAAAATCCGCCCCAAATCTCCCCCATTTAAACTCCCCAAAATTTCCCCAAAATCCTCCAAAATGCCCCCAGAGCCCTTTAAATTCCGCCCGGTTCCCTCAGGACCCCCAAATTATTTTATAACCGTGTTACACCCCCGAATCCCCCCGAAATTCCCAAAATTTACCCCCAAACCCCCTGAAAATCCCCTAAAAACGCCGGGAGTTCCTCACAAACCGACCCGGAACCCCCAAAAATCCACTCGGAGATCCCAAAATTCACCCCAAAATCCCCTCAGGATGCCCAAATATACCCAAAATCCCCTCAGAACCCCCAAAATCCCCTCAGAGCTCCTAAAATTCACCCGAACCCCCTCAGGATCCCCAAAATCCCCTCAGAGTTCCCCAAAATTCACCCCAAAATCCCTCAGAGCTCCCCAAAATTCACCCAAATCCCCTCAGGATGCCCAAAATCCTCTCAGAGCTCCCAAAATTTACCCGAATCCTCAGAACCCCCAAAATCCCCTCAGAGCTCCCAAAATTCACCCAAAATCCCCTCAGAGTCCCCAAAATTCACCCCAAATCCCCTCAGAATCCCCAAAAATCCCCTCAGGATCCTCAAATTCCACCGAAATCTCCTCAGAGCTCCCAAAATTCACCCGAACCCCCTCAGGACCCCCAAAATCCCCTCAGAGCTCCCAAAATTCACCCAAAATCCCCTCAGAGCTCCCGAAAATTCACCCGAATCCCCTCAGAGCTCCCAAAACCCCTCAGAGTCCCCAAAATTCACCCAAATCCCCTCAGAGCTCCCAAAATTTCCCCCAAATTCCCTCAGGATCCCTAAATTCCACCGAAATCCCCTCAGAGCTCCCCAAAATTCACCCGAACTCCCTCAGGACCCCCCAAATCCCCTCAGAGCTCCCAAAATTCACCCAAAATCCCCTCAGAGCTTCCAAAATTCACCCGAACCCCCTCAGGATCCCCAAAATCCCCTCAGAGTTCCCAAAATTCACCCAAAATCCCCTCAGAGCTCCCCAAAATTCACCCAAATCCCCTCAGGATGCCCAAAATCCTCTCAGAGCTCCCCAAAATTTACCCGAATCCCCTCAGAGTCCCCAAAATTCACCCAAATCCCCTCAGAATCCCCCAAAATCCCCTCAGGATCCTCAAATTCCACCGAAATCTCCTCAGAGCTCCCAAAATTCACCCGAACCCCCTCAGGACCCCCAAAATCCCCTCAGAGCTCCCAAAATTCACCCAAAATCCCCTCAGAGCTCCCCAAAATTCACCCAAAATCCCCTCAGAGCTCCCAAAAACCCCTCAGAGTCCCCAAAATTCACCCAAATCCCCTCAGAGCTCCCAAAATTTCCCCAAATTCCCTCAGGATCCCTAAATTCCACCGAAATCCCTCAGAGCTCCCAAAATTCACCCGGATCCCCTCAGAACCCCCAAAATCCCCTCAGAGCTCCCAAAATTCACCCGAACTCCCTCAGAACCCCCAAATCCCCTCAGAGCTCCCAAAATTCACCCTAAAATCCCCTCAGGGCTCCCCAAAATTCACCCGAATCCCCTCAGAACCCCAAAATCCCTCAGGATCCCCAAATTCACCGAAATCTCCTCAGAGCACCCCAAATTCGCCCAAAATCCCTCAGGACCCCCAAAATCCCCTCAGAGCTCCCAAAATTCACCCGAATCCTCAGAGCTCCTCAAAATCCCCTCAGGATCCCCAAATTCACCCGAATCCCTCAGTACCCTCAAATTCCTCAGAGCTCCCAAAATTTCCCCAAATCCCCTCAGGATCCCCAAATTCCACCGAAATCCCTCAGAGCTCCCAAAATTCACCCGAATTCCCTCAGAGCTCCCCAAAATCCCCTCAGAGCTCCCAAAATTCACCCGAAATCCCCTCAGAGCTCCCGAAAATTCACCCGAATCCCCTCAGGATCCCCCAAAATCCCCTCAGAGTCCCCAAAATTCACCCAAATCCCCTCAGGATCCCCAAAATCCCCTCAGGATGCCCAAATTCACCCGAATCCCTCAGAGCTCCCCAAATCCCTCAGAGTCCCCAAAATTCACCCCAAATCCCCTCAGAGCTTCCAAAATTCACCCGAATCCCCTCAGGATCCCCAAAATCCCCTCAGAGTCCCCAAAATTCACCCAAATCCCCTCAGAGCTCCCAAAATTTCCCAAATTCCTCAGGATCCCTAAATTCCACCGAAATCCCCTCAGAGCTCCCAAAATTCACCCGGATCCCCTCAGAACCCCCAAAATCCCTCAGAGCTCCCCAAAATTCACCCGAACTCCTCAGGACCCCCAAATCCCCTCAGAGCTCCCAAAATTCACCCGAACTCCCTCAGGACCCCCAAATCCCCTCAGAGCTCCCAAAATTCACCCAAAATCCCCTCAGGGCTCCCCAAATTCACCCGAATCCCCTCAGAACCCCCAAAATCCCCTCAGGATCCCCAAATTCCACCGAAATCTCCTCAGAGCTCCCAAAATTCACCCGAATTCCCTCAGAGCTCCCCAAAATCCCTCAGAGCTCCCCAAAATTCACCCAAAATCCTCAGAGTCCCCAAAATTCACCCGAATCCCCTCAGAGCTCCCCAAAATTCACCCAAAATCCTCTCAGAGATCCCAAAATTCACCCAAATCCCTCAGAGCTCCCAAAATTCACCCGAATCTCCTCAGAATCCCTATACTCCTCCCTGAGCTCCCAAATTCCCTCAGGATGCCCAAATTCCCCCCAAACCCCCTCAGGGCTCCCAAATTCCCCCCAAACCTCCTCAGGGCTCCCAAATTCCCCCAAACCCCTCAGCACTGCCCCCGCCCCGGCCCGGCCCAGGCCCGGTTCGGCCCGAACCCCCGCAGCGGATTTGGGACCCCCGAATCCTGCCCAGATCCCCCACACCCCAACACCGCCCCCAAACCCTGCCAGGACCCCCCAAAATCCCCCCGGGCCTGTCTCACCATGGCGCCGGGTTGGGCCTTCGGCGGTGCCGCGCTGGCCCCGAGGAGGAAGCGGCTCCCTGAGGGTGTCCCCGGGTTTCGGGGGTGTCCCTGCGGTTTTGGGGTGACCCCTCGGCAGGGGGAGGCCGGGGTCGCCCTCTCCCCCTCCCCCGGCAGCGCACACCTCCTCCGGCGCCGCCGCCCGCCCGCCGCGCTAGAGGGCCCCCCGCCGCGCCGGCCGCCTTTATAACCTCGGGTGGGCGGAGCCACGCCCACCCGCGCACGGACCAATCAGAATGAGCGGATGTTCGGGCAGCCAATCAGCAGCGAGGGAGCGGGCGGGATCTGAGCGCTGATTGGCGGGTTCGTCAGGGGAAGCGCGGGGGCGGGGCCGCGCCGCGTTGTTTGCGCTGTAACGGTCGGCGGAAAGGGCGGGGCTCCGGTTTGAACGGCGCTGATTGACAGGCGCGGCTGCCAATGGGAAAACGCGAGGTCAGAGAGTGGGACAATTGAACCTCCGGGGCGGGCTAGGCGTGATTGACGTGCGGCGCGGCCAATCAGAGCGCGGGTTCCCCAAAACCCAAAATTCTCCCCCAAAATCAGAGCAGAGCTCAAGCGACACCTTCGCTCCCCAACCCCCCCAAACCGCCGCCCCTGACCCCCCCAAATCCCCCCCAAAATCCGAGGCGGGGGGGCAGGAAACGTCACTTTATTCTTCTTCTCCGCCCCTCTCATCCCGGGGGTCCGGGTCCCGAGGGGGAGGGGCGGGGGAGGGTCTCTAAGGCACGTGGGGGTCACGCGGGAGGGGTCACGGGAGGTCACGTGGGGGAGGGAACGGCTCGCCCCTCCCCCCGCTATGGCTTCGGCGCGGGCGTGACGTCATCGGGGAGGAGAGGGCGGGGCCGGTGTGACATCATCGGCGGGGCCCAGCCCCGTGACGTCATAAGGGAAGGGGGCGGGGCTTGGCCGTGATCGGGGACGTCATCGTCGGGTGGCTCCGCCCCTCGCGGCGTCATCCTGGGAGGGGGCGGGGGAAATCCACAGTGCTGACGTCATCCGGGCGGCGTGACGTCATCGGGCGGGGCTGTGACATCATCGGCTGCTCGCGGGGAGGGGGAGAGGCTGCGACATCATAGCGGCCGTGACGTCATTGCCGGGCGGTGACGTCACGGGCTGATGATGACGGGGGGTGAGTTGTGACATCATCGTTGGGTTTGCGACGTCATCAGCGCCTGGGGGCGGGGCTGTGACGTCACCAGCTGCCATATTTGGGGTGTGACATCATCGGCTGATCGGGCGGGAGGAGGCGGGGCTGTGACGTCACCGCTACGTGACGTCATCCCTTCCCCGCGTCGATCTCGGGGCTGTGACGTCATCGCCGGGGCTGTGACGTCATCAGCAGAACCCCCAAAATCCGGGGGGGGAAATCCCCCAATCTCGGGGGGCTCCTCCCCAAATTTTTCCCTTTTTCGGGGATTCCCCCCAAATTCCCGGGGGGGTTTTGCTCCATTTCCCCAAATTTTCCCCAAATTTTTTCCCCAATTTTCCCCAAATTTCCCAAATTTTCCCCCAATATTTCCCCAATTTTTCCCGAAATTTTTCCCCCAATTCCCGCGTTTTCCCCCCAAAATTCCCGTCTGCTCCCAGAAAACTCCCGGGCTCTTTTACCCAAAATTTGAGATTTTCCTCCCAAAATTCGAGATTTTCCCCCCAAATCTGGGATTTTTCCCCAAAATCTGGGATTTTTCCCAGTAAAATTCGGGATTTTTACCAAAATTCGGGATTTTTTCCCCAAATCCAGTTCAGTCCTCCCCAAAATTCGGATTTTTTCCCAAATTCCGTTCTTTCCCCCAAAATTCGGGGATTTTTCCCCAAAATTCGGGATTTTTTCTCCCCAAAATTCGGAATTTTTTTCCCCCGAAATTCGGGATTTTTTTCCCAAAATTAGGAGTTTTTCCCCAAAATTCGGGATTTTTTCCCCAAACCCGGTTCTTCCCCCTCCGAAATTCGGGATTTTTCCCTAAAATTCAGGGTTTTTCCCCAAAATTCGGGTTTTTACCCCCAAACTTCGGGATTTTCCCCCCAAAGCCCGTTCTTTCCCCCCCAAAATTCGGGGATTTTTTCCCAAAAATTCGGGATTTTTTCCCCAAAATTTGGGGTTTTTCCCCAAAATTCGGGTTTTTTCCCAAAATTCGGGACTTTTTTTCCCCAAAATTCGGGATTTTTTCCCAAAATTCGGGATTTTTTCCCCAAAATTCGGGATTTTTTCCCCCAAATCCCGTTCTTCCCCCCGAAATTCGGGATTTTTTCGCCAAAATTCGGGATTTTTCCCCAAAATTCGGGGTTTTTCCCCAAAATTCGGGATTTTTTCCCCAAACCCCGTTCTTTCCCCCCAAAATTCGGGATTTTTTCCCACCCCCGTTCTTTCCCCCCCCAAAATTCGGGTTTTTTCCCCAAAATTCGGATTTTTTCCCCCAAAATTCGGGGATTTTTTCCCTACCCCCGTTCCTATTCCCCCCCAAAATTCGGCATTTTTCCCCACCCCCTTCTTTCCCCCCCCAAAATTCGGGATTTTTCCCCAAAATTCGGATTTTTTTCCCAAAATTCGGTATTTTTTCCCCATCCCCCTTTTCTTCCCCCCAAAATTTGGGATACTCCCCCACCCCCCAAATCCCAGCTTTTCCGCCCCTCCCCGCTCACACCGTGACCTCCGTGCGGCTCCCGGTGCGCAGCCGGTGCGGGGGAGGGGCTGGGGGCGGCGGGGGGCGGGGCGGGGGCGGCGGGGCGGGTGGGGAGGGGGCCCGGGCAGCAGCTGCAGCTCGGCCGTGCTCTGCCGGTGCCCCCGAAAGCGCCCGGCGCCCCCGGCGCCGCCCCCGGCCCCAAATTGTTGTTCGCCCCTCCCCCGCCCCCCAGGCCACTCTGCGAGGCCGCGTGCGAGAGGGGGGCGGCGGTGGGGAGGGGCCCCGCGCGGTTCCGGGGAGGGTCCTGCCTTCCCCTCCCCCCGCCCCCCAAATATTCCTGGCTGAGCACGCGGCGCCCCCGCGGAGGGGGGGAGGGCAGCGTGCCCCGCGGTGGGGAGGGGCGGCCCAGGGGGTTCCCAGGGACCCCTGAGATCCTCCAGGTCACGGTCGGCTGCGGGGAGGGGAGGAGAGGGTTAATGGGGGGAGGGGAGGAAAGGATTAATGGGGGAGGGTAAATGGGGGAGGGGAGGAAAGGGTTTATGGGGGGAGGGGAGGGTAAATGGGGGGAGGGTTAATGGGGAGGGATTTGGGGAGAGGAAAGGGTTAATGGGGGAGGGGAGGGTTAATGGGGGAGGGATTTGGGGGAGGGAGGGTTAATGGGGGAGGGGAGGGTTAATGGGGGGAGGAGAGGGTTAATGGGGGAGGGGAGGGTTAATGGGGGAGGGAGGGTTAATGGGGGAGGTTAATGGGGAGGGGATTTGGGGGGAGGGGAAAGGGTTAATGGGGAGGGAGGGTTAATGGGAGGGAGGGATTTGGGGGAGGAAAGGGTTAATGGGGAGGGGATTTGGGGGAGGGGAGGAAAGGGCTAATGGGGAGGGAGGGTTAATGGGGGAGGGGAGGGTAAATGGGGAGGGGACGGATTTGGGGGGAGGGACGGGATTTGGGGGGAGGGGATTTGGGGGAGGCAAGGGCTAATGGGGAGGAAAGGGTTAATGGGGGAGGGGAGGGTTAATGGGGAGGGGACGGATTTGGGGGAGGGGATTTGGGGGAGGAGGGTTAATGGGGTGGGGAGGAAAGGGTTAATGGGGGAGGAGGGTTAATGGGGAGGGAAAGGGTTAATGGGGAGGGACTTGGGGAGGGGAGGAAAGCGTTAATGGGGGAGGGAGGGTAAATGGGGAGGGACGGATTTGGGGAGGGATTTGGGGAGGGAGGGTTAATACGGTGGGGGAGGAAAGGGTTAATGGGGAGGGATTTGGGGAGGAAAGGGTTAATGGGGAGGGGATTTGGGGAGGAAAGGGTTAATGGGGGAGGGATTTGGGGGAGGGGAGGGTTAATGGGGAGGAGGGTTAATGGGGGGAGGGATTTGGGGAGGGGAGGAAAGGGTTAATGGGGGAGGAGGGTTAATGGGGGAGGGGATTTGGGGGAGGGAGGAAGGGGTTAATGGGGGAGGGAGGTTAATGGGGTGGGGAGGAAAGGGTTAATGGGGAGGGAGGGTTAATGGGGAGGGATTTGGGGGGAGGGGAGGAGAGGGTTAATGGGGGAGGGAGGGTTAATGGGGAGGGATTTGGGGAGGGCAGGAAATGGTTAATGGGGAGAGGAAAGGGTTAATGGGGATTTTTGGGGGATTTTGGGGATTTTAGAGATTTCGGGGGTTTGGACGTTTTGGGGGTTGGGAATTTTGAGGGATTTTGGGGAAATTTGGGGGATTTTTGGGATATTTTTGGGGATATTTTTAGGATATTTTTGGGATATTTTCGGGATTTTTTTATATTTTCGGGACATTTCCGGGATATTTTCGGGATATTTTGGGGATATTTTTAGGATATTTTCGGGATATTTTCCGGATATTTTCGGGATATTTTTAGGATATTTTTGGGATATTTTTTTGGACGTTTTTGGGATATTTTCGGGATATTTTCAGGATATTTTTGGGATATTTTTTTGGACGTTTTTGGGATATTTTTGGGACATTTTCGGGATATTTTCGGGATTTTGTTTTTATATTTTCGGGACATTTTCGGGATATATTCCGGATATTTTCCGGATATTTTCTGGATATTTTCGGGATATTTTTAGGATATTTTTTGGACGTTTTGGGGATATTTTCGGGATATATTCCGGATATTTTCGGGATATTTTCGGGATATTTTCGGGATATTTTTAGGATATTTTTTGGACGTTTTTGGGATATTTTCGGGATATATTCCGGATATTTTCGGGATATTTTCGGGATATTTTTAGGATATTTTTGGGATATTTTTTGGACGTTTTTGGGATATTTTCGGGATATATTCCGGATATTTTCAGGATATTTTTAGGATATTTTCGGGATATTTTCGGGATATTTTTAGGATATTTTTTGGACGTTTTTGGGATATTTTCGGGATATTTTCAGGATATTTTTGGGATATTTTTTTGGACGTTTTTGGGATATTTTTGGGACATTTTCGGGATATTTTCGGGATTTTGTTTTTATATTTTCGGGACATTTTTCGGGATATTTTCTGGATATTTTCTGGATATTTTCGGGATATTTTCGCGATATTTTCTGGATATTTTCGGGATACTTTTAGGATATTTTTTGGACGTTTTTGGGATATTTTCGGGACATTTTCGGGATATTTTCGGGATATTTTTAAAATATTTTCGGGGTATTTTCGGGATATTTTCGGGATATTTTCGGGATATGCTTTTTATATTTTCGGGATATTTTCTGGATATTTTCGGGATATTTTTAGGATATTTTTAAAATATTTTCGGGATATTTTGGGGATATTTTCGGGATATTTTCGGGATATTTTCGGGATATTTTCGGGATATTTTTGGGATATTTTCGGGATATTTTTTTATATTTTCGGCATATTTTCGGCATATTTTTGGGATATTTTTTGGACGTTTTTGGGACATTTTCGAAATATTTTGGGGATATTTTTGGGATATTTTGGGGATATTTTTGGGATATTTTCTGGACATTTTCGGGATATTTTCTGGACATTTTCGGGATATTTTTGGGATATTTTCCGGATATTTTTGGGATATTTTCGGCGTGTTTTTAGGATATTTTTAGGGGTTTGGGGGATTTTTAGGGGGGATTTGGGGGGATTTTTGGGATCTTTTAGGGATATTTTTAGGATATTTTAGAGGTAATTTTGGGGATATTTTGGGGTGTTTTTGGGGATATTTCGGGGATATTTCGGGGATATTTCGGGGATATTTCGGGGATGATTTTAGGATATTTTCAAGATATTTTCGGGGTGATTTCGGGATATTTTTGGGGATATTTCGGGATATTTCGGGGATATTTTCGGGATATTTCGGGGATATTTTCGGGATGTTTCGGGGATATTTCGGGGATATTTCGGGATGTTTTTGGGGATATTTTGAGGATATTTCGGGGATATTTTGGGGATATTTCGGGGATATTTTGGGGATATTTTTGGGGATATTTCGGGGATATTTTGAGATATTTCGGGGATATTTTGGGGATATTTTGGGGATATTTCGGGGATATTTTGGGGATATTTCGGGGATATTTTGGGGTGATTTTGGGGATATTTCGGGGATATTTTGGGGATGTTTTGGGATATTTCGGGGATATTTTGGGGATATTTCGGGGATATTTTGGGGATATTTTCGGGATATTTTCAGGATATTTCGGGGATATTTTGGGGGTATTTTCGGGATATTTTCAGGATATTTTCAGGATGATTTCAGGGGTATTTTGGGGATATTTCGAGGATATTTTCAGGATCATCTCAGGTGTATTGAGGCCAGCGGGGGGTTTGGGGAGGGATTTTCGGGGAGGTTTTTGGGGATATTTCGGGGATATTTTTGGGGTGTTTTGGGGATATTTCGGGGATATTTTGGGGATATTTCGGGGATATTTCGGGGATATTTTGGGGATATTTCGGGGATATTTTGGGGATATTTTGGGGATATTTCGGGGATATTTTCAGGATATTTTGGGGATATTTTCGGGGTGATTTCGGGGATATTTCGGGGATATTTTGGGGATATTTCGGGGATATTTCGGGGATATTTCGGGGATATTTCGGGATATTTTCGGGGTGATTTCGGGGATATTTTGGGGATATTTCGGGGATATTTGGGGATATTTTGGGGTGATTTCGGGGATATTTCGGGATATTTTCGGGGTGATTTCGGGGATATTTCGGGATATTTTTGGGGATATTTCGGGGATATTTTGGGGATATTTTCAGGATATTTCGGGTGTAATTTGGGGATATTTCGGGGATATTTTGGGGTGATTTCAGGATATTTTTAGGATATTTTCGGGGATATTTCGGGGATATTTTCGGGGATCTTTTCGGGCTCACCCAGGCGCCGCAGCGAGGCCCAGCGCGCCCCGTCCGCCCGGGGGGCTCTCGTAGGGGGCGGGGGTGCGAGAGGTTGTGGAAGGAGCGGGAGCAGCTGAGGGGCGGGGGCGGCACCCGCCAGTCTGGGGAGGGAAATTGGGAGGGGTCCGAGGGGGCGGGGAGTCCCTCGAGACCCCCAAAAAAAAAAAAAAAAACCAAAAAAATCCCGGAAAAAATAAATATATAGAGGGTGTTCCTCCCCCAGAAAAAAAAATCTTGGAAAAAAAATATAGAGGGTGTTCCAGCCCCCTCCCAAAAAAAAACCCAAAAAAATCCCCGGAAAAATAAATATATAAAGGATGTTCCCCACCAAAAAAAATAAATTCAGGAAAAAAAAATAAAGGGTGTTTCCCCCACCCCCAAAAAAAAAAAAACCCAAAAAAATTCCTGGAAAAATAAATATATAGAGGGTGTTCCCCCCTAAAAAATAAATCCAGGAAAAAAAAATAAAGGATGTTTCCCCCACCCCAAAAAAAAAAAAAAAACCCCAAAAAAAATCCACGGAAAAAATAAAAAATAGAGGATGTTCCCCCCAAAAAAAAATCTTGGAAAAAAATATAGAGGTGTTTCCCCCAAAAAAATATATGAGGAAGAAACCAAATCCCAAAAAATAAAAATTAGGAAAAAGCAAAATTCCCATCCCCAAAAATCCGCCCCAGAAAATCCCAAACCCCCCGAAAAAAAACAACAAAAGCCAAATGAACCCCCCAAAAAAACCTCAAATCTTCCTCAAAAAACCCAAATCTTCCTCCAAAAAATTCAAATCTTCCTCAAAATCCCCAAATCTTCCCCCAAACCCCCAAATCTTTCTCCAAAAAACCTCAATTTTCCCCGAAAAAGCCCCAATTTTTCCCCAAAAAGCCCCAAATCTTCCCCAAAAAACCTCAATTTTTCCCCAAAAGACCCCAAATCTTCCCCAAAAAACCCCCAAATCTTCCCAAACCTCCCCAAATCTTCCTCAAAAAACCTCAAATTTTCCCCGAAAAACCCCCAAATCCTCCCCTAAAACCCAAATCCCCAAAAATTTCCTAAAAGAATTTCAAATCTTCTCCGAAAAACCTCCGGAGTTTCTCTCCAAAAACCCCAAATCTCACCCGAAAAAACTCCGAATCTTCCCCAAAAACCCAAATTTTCACCCCAAAAAACCCCAAATCTTGCCCAAAATAATCCCAAATATTCCACGGAAAACCCGAATCCCCCCCCAAAAACTCCAAAATCTTCCCCAAAATAAACCAATCCCCCAAAATAAACCCAAATCTCGCAGAAAAACCCGATTTCCCAAAATCCCGAAATTCTCCCCAAAAACAAATTTCCCAAAAACCGCCCAAATTCCCCCTAAAAACAAAACCTCCCAAATCTTCCCCAGAAACCCCCAAATCCCCCAAAAATCCCAAAATTCCCCAAAAAACCCCAAAATTCCCCAAAAATCCCAAAATTCCCCCAAAAATCCCAAATCCCCCAAAAACCCCCAAAATCCCAAAAATTCCAAATTCCCTCAAAATCCTCAATCCCCTAAAAATCCCAGAATTCCCCAAAAACCCCAAATCCCCCAAAATCTAAATTCTCCAAAATACGAATTCCCCACAAAAATCCTAACTCCCCAAAATCCAAATCCTCTAAAATCCTCAAATTTCCCCAGAAACCGAAACCCCCAAAATCTTCTAGAAACCCCAAAATCCCCCCAAAAGATCCAAAGTCCCCCAAAAATGCCAAAATCCCCAAAACCCCAAAATCCCCCCCAAAACCAGTCCCCTAAAAATCGAAACCCCAAATCTTCCTAAAACCCTCAAATCCTCCTAAAATTCCCCAAAATCTCCAAAAATCCAAACCCCCAAAACCACTTAAGTTCCCCTAAAACTCCCAAAATCCTCCCAAAAACCCCAAATCCTCCCAAAACCCCAAATCCCCCAAAATCCCAAAATCCCCCAAAAATCCAAAATCCCCAAAAATCCTAAATCCCCCTAAAATCCCAAAATTCCCCCAAAAACCCAAATCCTTCACCCCAAATCCTCCCAAAAATCCCCAAAATCCCCCAAAAATCCAAATCCCCCCCAAACCCGCCCCCAAATCCCCCAAAATTTCCCAAAATCCCCCCAAAAACCCCAAATCCCCTAAAATTCCAAATTCCCCCAAAAGTCCCCAAAATTCCCCAAAAATCCCAAATCCCCCAAAACCCCAAATCTCCTCAAAAATCCCTAAAATCTCCTCAAAAGCCCAAATCCTTCCCCAAATCCTCCCCAAAATCCCAAAATTCCCTAAAAATCCTAAATCCCCCAAAAACCCGAAATGCCCCAAAATCCTAAAATCCCCCAAAAATCCCAAAATCCCCCCAAAATCCCAAATCCCCAAAATAAACCAAACCCTCCCAAAAATAGCCCAAGTCCCCCAAAAATCCCCAAAAATCCCCCAAAAACCCCAAATCCCCCTAAAAACCCCCAAATCCCCTAAAATCCTAAAATCCCCCAAAAATCCCCAAAATTCCCCAAAAATCCTCAAAATTCCCCCAAAACCCTCAAATCCCCCAAAAATCCCAAAATTCCCCCAAAATCCCCAAACTCCCTAAAAACCCAAATCCTTCCCCAAATCCTCCCAAAAATCCCAAAATCCCCCAAAAACTCCAAATCCCCTAAAAATCCCAAAATCCTCCCCAAAAATCCCAAAATCCCCCAAAAAAATCCCAAATTCCCCCAAAAATCCCTAAAATTCCCCAAAAATACCGAAATTCCCCCAAAAGTCCCAAATCCCCCAAAATTCCAAATCCCCAAAACCGCCTAAAATTCCCCCTAAAAAACCGAAAACCCCCAAATCTTCCCCAGAAACCCCAAAATCCTTCCCCAAATCCCCCAAAAATCCCAAATCCCCCAAAATTCCAAATCCCCCAAAACCACCCAAATTCCCTCTAAAAACCGAAAGTCCCAAATCTTCCCCCAAATCTCCCCAAAAAATCCCAAAATTCCCCCAAAAAACCCCAAATCTCCCCAAAAAATCCCAAAATTCCCCCCAAAAATGCCGGAATTCCCTAAAAGATCCTAAGGATTCCCCAAAAGGCCCAAGATCCCCCCAAGGGTTCAGGCCCCCCAAAGGCCAGCTCAGATCACTAAAAGGCCGAGACCCCCAGATCTTTCCCCCAGAACCATCAGATCCTTTTAGATCCCCCAAAAGATCCCAAAGTTCCTCAAAGATACCGGAGATTCCCCAAGGGTCCCAAGATCCTCAAAAGATCCCAAAGTCCCCCAAAAATCCCAGGTTGCTGCCAAAGATCCCAGATCCCCCAAGGAGTTCCAAGTCCCCCAAAGGCAGTCTGGATTCACTCCTAAAAAGGCCAGAAGGCCCCCAGATCTCCCCAGAGGCCCCACAGATCATTTCCAGATCTCCAAAGATCCCAAGATCCCCCCAAAGATCCCAAGATCATTCCAGAGCCATTGGAGTTTTCCCCAAAAGGCCGAGGCCCCCAAGATCTTCCCTAGAGGCCCCAGATCCCCCAGAGGTCCCAGAATCCCCCAAGAGTCCCAAAGTCCCCCAAAGATCCCAAAGTCCCCCAAAGGCCGAGTCCCCCAAAGAATCCCAAGATCCCCCAAAAGGCCCAGATCATTCCACAGATCCCCCAAAAGATCCCCAGATCCCCCAAAAGGCCGAGAATCCCCCAAAAGGCCCAGATCATTCCCAAAAGGCCCCAGATCCCCCAAAGATCCCAGAGTCCCCCAAAAGTCCCAGAATCCCCCAAAAGTCCCAAAGATCCCCCAAGACCCCAGATCCCCCAAAAGATCCCAAGATCATCACCAAAGATCCCAGAGTTCTCTAGAAAAGATCTAAAGTTCTCTCAAAAGGCCCAGATCCCCCAAAGATCCCAAGATCCCCTAGAAGGCCGAGTCCCCCAAAGTCATAAGATCTCTCAAAAGGCCCCAGATCCCCCAAAAGATCCCAAGTCCCCCAAAAGGCCGAGTCCCCCAAGAATCCTAAGATCCCCCAAAAGGCCCCCAGATCCCCCAAGAAGTCCCGAGTTTTCCCCCAAAAGGCACTAAAGTCTCCAAGGGTCCCAAAGTCCCCCAAAAGTGCCAGAGATCCCCAAAAGGCCCCAAGATCCCCCAAGGCCCCAGAGTCCCCTAAAAGATCGAAGGCCCCAGATCTTCCCCCCAAGGCCATCCAGATCATCCCAGGTTACCCCAAAAATCCCCCAAAAGTCAGATCCCCCAAGGCCAGCCCAGGTCCCCCAAAAGATCCCAGAATCCCCAAAAGGCCCCAGATCCCCCAAGAGGCCAGAGTCCCCCAAAAGTCCCAAGATCCCCCAAAATCCCAAGATCCCCCAAAAGATCCCAAGATCCCCCAAAATCCCAGAGTTCCCCCAAAAGCCCAGATCCTTCACCAGATCAT
The DNA here is from genome assembly GCA_034336685.1 of Luscinia luscinia. NCBI lineage: Eukaryota > Metazoa > Chordata > Aves > Passeriformes > Muscicapidae > Luscinia > Luscinia luscinia. The sequence goes on from JAKWBO010000052.1 coordinate 177,996, forward strand.
CCCCAAAGATCCCAAGATCATCCCAAAGATCCAGATCCCCCAAGGCCATTAGATCCCCCAAGGTTTCCCAAGATCCCCCCAAAAGACCCCCAGATCCCCCAGAGTTCCAAGATTCCCCCAAAAGGTCCCAAAGATTCCCCAAAGATCCCAGATCCCCCAAAAAGGCCCCAAGATCTCCCCAAAAGATCCCAAGAGTTCCCCCAAAGACCCAGATCATTTCCCCAGATCATCCACAAAAGATCCCAAGAGTTCCCCAAAAGATCCGAGTCCCCCAAAAGGCCGAGTGCTTTCAAAAGTCCCAAGATCCCCAAAAGTCCCAAGATCCCCCAAAGATCCCAGATCCCCCAAAATAAGTCCAAGCCCTCCCAAGAAATAAGCTTAGGTCCCCCAAAAGATCCCAAGATCCCCCAAAAGGCCCCAAATCCCCCAGAAGACCCCCAGATCCCCCAAAAATCCCAAGATCATCCACAAAAGTCCCAAAGTTCCCCAAAAATCCCAAAGATTCCCCAAAGATCCCAAAGATTCTCACAAAAGATCCCAAAATCCCCCCAAAAGCCCCAAGATCCCCCAAAAGATCCCAGGATTCCCCAAAAGGCCTAGAATCCCCCAAAAGATCCCAGATTTTCCCTAAAAGCACCAGAATTCCCCAAAAGGCCCAGATCATTTACAGATCCCCCCAAAAGATCCCAAAATCCCCCAAAAGATCCCAAGAATCCCCCAAAAGTCCCAAAGATTCCCCAAAAGGCCCAAATCCTTCCCAGATCCTCCCAAAAAGTCCCAAGAATCCCCCAAAAGTTCCAAGGTTCCCCAAAAGAGCCCAAATCATTCCCCAAATCCTCCCCAAAAGATCCCAGAATCCCCCAAAAGCCCCAAATCCCCCAAAAATCCCAAGTTTTCCCCAAAAAATCCCAAAATCCCCCAAAATCCCAAAATTCCCCAAAAATCCCAAAATTCCCCAAAAAGCCCCAGATCCCCCAAAAATCCCAAAATTCCCAAAATCCCAAGAATTCCCCCAAAAATCCCAAAATCCCCCAAAATCCCAAAATCCCCCCAAAAATCCCAAATCCCCCAAAATAAACCAAACCCTCCCAAAAATAAACCCAAAATCCCCCAAAAATCCCAAAATCCCCCAAAAATCCCAAAATCCCCCAAAAATCCCAAAATCCCCCCAAAAATCCCAAAATCCTCCCAAAAATCCAAAATCCCCCAAAAACCCCAAATCCCCCAAAAACCCCAAATCCCCCAAAAACCCCAAATCCCCCAAAAATCCCAAGATCCTCCCCAAAAATCCCAAAATCCCCAAAAGCCCCAAATCCCCCAAAAACCCCCAGATCCCCCAAAAGGCCCCAAATCCCCCAAAGATCTCAAGATTCCCCAAAAGATCCCAGGATTCCCCAAAAGATCCCAAGGTTCCCCAAAAGAATGGACGAGTTCCCCAAAGATCCCAGGAATTCATCCAGAATCCAGATCCCCCAAATCCCCCAAAAGATCCCAAGAATTCCCCCAAAAGATCCCAAGAGTTCATCCAAAGATCCAAGTCCCCCAAATCCCCCAAAAGATCCCAAAAGTCTCCCCAAGAATCCCCAAGAATCCCCAAAAGATCCCAAGAGTTCATTCAAAAGATCCCAAAATCCCCCCAAAAGACCCAGATCCTTCTACCAGATCATCTCCCCAAAAGATCCCAAGGTTCCCCAAAAGGCCCCAAAAATCCCCCAAAAGGCCCAGATCATTCTCCCAAGATCCCCCAAAAGATCCCAAAGGTTCCCCAAGAATCCCAAAAATCCCTCAAAAGATCCCAAGATCCCCCAAAAGATCCCAGGTTTCTGCAAGATCCCAGATCCCCCAAAGATTCCAGATCCCCCAGAACGCCAGAGTTCCTAAAAAGCCAGAACCCCCAAGTCTCCCCAGAAGCCCCCAGATCATTCCCTAAATCCCCCAAAAGATCCCAAGATCCCCCAAAGATCCCAAATCATTCCAAGACCACTTAGGTTTCTCCCCAAAAGCCAGAGCCCCAAGATCTTTCCGAGAGCCCCTAAATCCCCCAAGGGTCCCAAGATCCCCCAAAAAGTCCCAAAGATCCTCCAAAATCCCAAGATCCCCCAAAAGATCCCAAGATCCCCCAAGAGCCCCGAGTCCCCCAAGAGTCCCAAAATCCCCCAAAAGGCCCAGATCATTTCCTAAATCCCCCAAGAATCCCCAGATCCCCCAAAAGGCCGAAATCCCCCAAAAGATCCCAAATCCCCCAAGAAGCCGAAATCCCCAAAAACCCCAAATCCCCCAAACCCCAAATCCCCCAAAAAACCCCAAATCCCCCAAAAATCCCAAAATTCCCCCAAAAATCCCAAAATCCCCCAAAAATCCCAAAATCCCCCAAAATCCCAAAATCCCCCAAAAACCCCGAAATCCCCCCAAAAACCCAAATCCTTCCCCAAAATCCCCCAAAAATCCCAAAATCCCCCAAAAATCCCAAAATCCCCCAAGGCCCCGAAATTTCCCGAAGCGCTCACCCAGGGCGCTCCCGCGGTGCTCGGGGTCCCGAACCCAAATAGGCGCTGTCTGGGGAGGGCGTCAGCGACCCTCCCAAATTCTGGGAACCCCAAAACCCGCCCGAGGACCCTCCCCCAAATTCTGGGAACCCCCAAGCCCCCGAGACCCTCCCCAAATTCTGGGAACCCCAAAGCCCGCCCGAGACCCCTCCCCAAATCCCTGAACCCCAAACCCGCCTGAGACCCTCCCCAAATTCTGGGAACCCCAAAACCCGCCCGAGACCCCTCCCCAAATCCCCTGAACCCCAAACCCGCCCGAGACCCTCCCCAAATTCTGGGAACCCCAAAACCCGCCCGAGACCCTCCCCAAATTCCCTGAACCCCAAACCTGCCTGAGACCCTCCCCAGATTCTGGAACCCCCAAACCCGCCGAGACCCCTCCCAAATTCTGGGAACCCCCAAACCCGCCCGAGACCCTCCCCAAATTCTGGGAACCCAAACCCGCCCGAGACCCTCCCCAAATCCCTGAACCCCCAAAAACCGCCCGAGGACCCCTCCCCAAATTCTGGGAACCCCCAAACCCGCCCGAGACCCCTCCCCAAATTCTGGGAACCCCCAAACCCGCCCGAGACCCCTCCCCAAATTCTGGGAACCCCAAACCCGCCCGAGACCCTCCCCAAATTCTGGGAACCCCAAACCCGCCCGAGACCCCTCCCAAATTCTGGGAACCCCAAACCGCCCGAGACCCTCCCCAAATTCTGGGAACCCCAAACCCCGCCCGAGACCCTCCCCAAATTCTGGGAACCCCAAAACCGCCCGAGACCCTCCCCCAAAAAAAAAATCCCAAACGCCCTTTGGGACCCTCCCCAAATTCTCCTGAAACCTTTCCGGGCGCCCCCTCCCAAAATCCCCCGCGACCCCCCAAAATCCACCCAGACCCCCCAGGACCCCCAAATCCACCCAGACCCCCCAAAATCTCAATGAGACCCCCAAATTCCACCCAGACCCCCCAAATTTCCCTGGGACCCCCCAAAATCCACCGAGCCCCCAGGACCCCCAAAATTCCCTGGGACCCCCCAAATTCCACCCAGACCCCCAAAATCTCCATGAGACCCCCAAAATCCACCCAGACTCCCCAGGACCCCCAGATTTCACCCAGGACCCCCAAAACCCCTGTGGGACCCCCAAATTCCACCCAGACCCCCAAAATCCCCTGGGACCCCCAAAATCCCGTGGGACCCCCAAAATCCCCTGGGCCCCCGAATTCCACCCAGACCCCCCAAATCCACTCAGACCCCCCAAAATTTCCATGAGACCCCCAAATCCCCTGGGACCCCCAAAATCCACCCAGACCCCCCAGGACCCCCAAAATTCCACCCAGGACCCCCAAAATCCACCCAGGACCCCCAAAATCCCCATGGGACCCCCAAAATTCCCGTAGGACCCCCAAAATCCACCCAGACCCCCAGGACCCCCAATATCTCCATGAGACGCCCCAAATTCCACCCAGACCCCCCAAATCCCCTGGGACCCCCCAGGACCCCCCAAATTCCACCCAGACCCCCAAATCTCTCTGGGACCCCCAAAATCCACCCATACCCCCAAAATCCCCCAGGACCCCCAAAATTCCCGTGGGACCCCCAGATTCCACCCAAGACCTCCCAAATTCCACCCAGACCCCCAGGACCCCCAAAATTCCACCCAAGACCCCCCAAAATCCCCGTGGGACCCCCCAAATCCTACTAGAGACCACCCAAAATTCCCGTGGGACTCCCCAAATTCCACCCAGACCCCCAAAATCTCAATGAGACCCCCAAAATCCACCCAGACTCCCCAGGACCCCCAAAATTCCCTGGGACCCCCAAATTCCACCCAGACCCCCCAAAATCCCCCCGGAACCCCCAAAATCCCCGTGATACCCCTAAAATCCCCTGGGACCCCCAAAATCCCCGTGGGACCCCCAAAATCTCCTGGGACCCCCCAAAATTCCCGTGGGACCCCCAAATTCCACCCAGGACCCCCAAATCCCCGTGGGACCCCCAAAATCTCCCTAGACCCCCCAGGACCTCCCCAAATTCCACCCAGACCCCCAAATCTCCCCAAGACCCCCAAAATCCACCCAGACCCCTGAGGACCCCCAAAATTCCCTGGGACCCCCAAATTCCACCCAGACCCCCCAAATTTCCCTGGGACTCCCCAAAATCTCCATGATACCCCCTAAAATCCCACTGGGACCCCAAAATCCCCGGAACCCCTCAAAATCCCGTGGGACCCCAAAATCCCTGGGACCCCCCAAAATCCACCCAGACCCCCAAATCCCCATGGGACCCCGCCCGCCCCCGCACTTGCCGGGCCCGTAGAGGTTTTTGGGGGCCGGGAATCCCGCCTCGGGGGGAGGGCAGCACCCGCAGCTGCTGCGGCGCTCGGGCCGCGCCCCTCCCCCCGCCTGGTGCCGTGGGACGTCCACGAGAGCCCTGGGGACATTTGGGGACATTTGGGGACATTTGGGACATTTGGGGACATTTAGGGGACATTTAGGACATTTGGGACATTGGGGACATTTGGGGACATTGGACATTTGGGACATTTGGGACATTTGGGGACATTGGGGACATTAGGGACATTTAGGGACATTTAGGACATTTGGGGACATTGGGGACATTGGGGACATTTGGGACATTTGGGGACATTTGGGACATTGGGGACATTAGGGACATTTGGGACATTTGGGGACATTGGGAACCTTTGGGGACATTAAGGAGACATTTGGGGACATTAGGGACATTAAGGGACATTTAGAGGACATTAGGGACATTGGGGACATTTGGGGACATTTAGAGGACATTGGGGAACATTTAGGGACATTTAGGGACATTGGGAACATTTGGGACATTTGGGACATTTGGGACATTTGGGACATTTGGGGACATTTGGGGACATTTGGGACATTTGGGGACATTTGGGACATTTGGGGACATTGGGGACATTTGGGACATTTGGGGACATTTGGGGGATTTAGGGACATTGAAATTTGGGGACATTTGGGACATTTAGGGGACATTTAGGGACATTTGGGACATTGGGGACATTTGGGGACATTTGGGGACATTTGGGGACATTTGGGACATTGGGGACATTTGGGACATTTGGGACATTTAGGGACATTTGGGGACATTTAGGGGACATTTGGGGGATTTGGGGACATTTGGGGACATTTAGGACATTTGGGGACATTTGGGGACATTTAGGGACATTTGGGGACATTTAGGGACATTTGGGGACATTTAGGGACATTTGGGGACATTTGGGACATTGGGGACATTTGGGACATTTAGGACATTGGGGACATTTGGGGACATTTGGGGACATTTGGGGGATTTAAGGGACATTTAGGGGACATTCGGGACATTTGGGGACATTTAGGTTATTTGGGACATTGGGGACATTTGGGGATTTAGGGACATTTGGACATTAAGGGACATTTGGAGATTTGGGAACATTTAGGGACATTTGGGGATTTGGGGACATTGAGGGATTTGGGGACATTTGGGGACATTTAGGACATTTGGGACATTTGAGGACATTTGGGGGATTTGGGGACATTTGGGGACATTTAGGGGACATTTGGGGATTGGGGACATTGAGACATTTGGGGACATTTGGGACATTTAGGGACATTTGGGGATTTGAGACATTAAGGGACATTTGGGGACATTGAGAGACATTTGGGGACATTTAGGACATTTGGAACATTTGGGGACATTGGGGACATTTGGGACATTTGGGACATTTGGGACATTTGGAGACATTTGAGGACATTTGGGACATTTGGGGACATTGGAGACATTTGGGGACATTTAGGACATTTGGGGACATTTGGGACATTTGAGGAACATTTGGGAACGTTTAAGAGGACATTTGAGAGACATTTGGGGACATTTGGGACATTTGGATCATTTGGGGACATTTGGGACATTTGAGGACATTTGCAGGACATTTGGGGACATTTGGGACATTGGGGACATTTGGGAACATTTAGGACATTTAGGGACATTAGGGACATTAGGGGACATTTAGGACATTTGAGGATTATTTGGGACATTTAGGACATTTGGGACATTTGCAGGACATTTGAGGACATTTGAGACATTTAGGGGACATTTAGGGACATTTGGGGACATTTAGGGACATTTAGGGACATTTAGGGACATTAGGGATTTATTGGGGACATTTGGGGACTGTTCAGGGACATTTGGGACATTTGGGGACATTTGAGGACATTTGGGGACATTTGGGACATTTGAGGACATTGGGGACATTTAGGGACATTTAGGGACATTTGGGGACATTTAGGGACATTTGGGGACATTTGGGATTGAGGACATTTAGGGACATTTAGGTTTGGGACATTTGAGGGACATTGGGGACATTTGGGACATTTGGGACATTTAGGGACATTTGGGGGACATTTAGAGACATTTAGGAACGTTTGGGGACATTTGAGGACATTTGGGACATTAAGGGACATTTGGGGATTTAGGGACATTAGGGACATTTGGGACATTTAGGGGGATTTAGGGTATTTAAGGACATTTGGGGACATTTGGGACATTAGGGACATTTGGGACATTTAGGACATTTGGGGACATTGAGGGACATTTGGGACATTTGGGGACATTAGGACATTTGGGACATTTGGGACATTTGGGGACATTTAGGATTTTGGGGACATTTAGGGACATTTGGGGGATGTTCCTAATCCCCATTCCAGTGTCACTGTCCCCGTGTCACTGTCCCTGTCCCTGTCCCGTGTCACCCTCCCGGTGTCACTCTCCCTGTCACTGTCACCATCACTGTCCCTATGTCACACTCCCCGTGTCCCTGTCACTGTCCCCGTGTCCGTGTCCCCCTCCCCACTGTCACTGTCCCGGTGTCCCCGTCCCTGTCCCCATGTCCCCCACCCCAATGTCCCCTGTCCCTGTCCTGTGCCGGCGTCACTGTCACTGTCCCTGTTCCCATCCTGGTCACTCTGTCCCTGTCCCCAAATCCGCTACCCCCAATGTCCCCCTGTCCGATCCCTGTCCCCGTGTCCGTGTCCCCGTGTCCGTATCCCACTCCCCACTGTCCCTGTCCCCACGTCCCCATCCCCATGTCCCGATCCGTGTCCCGATGTCCCTGTCCTGTCCCCATCCCGGTCCCCGTGTCCCGGTCACTCTGTCCCTGTCCCCACCTCCCCCACCCCCAATGTCCCCATGTCCCGGTGTCCCTGTCCCCGCCTCCCCATCCCATGTCCCCCTGTCGCCGTGTCCCTGTCCCGATGTCCCTGTCCCTGTCCCCATCCCGGTCCCCGTGTCCATGTTCCTGTCCATGTCCCTATCCCCGTCCCACCTCCCCACCCCCAATATCCCCCAAATTTCCCACCTGCTGCCATCCCCCGCGCCCCCCCGCGCCACCCCGCTCCCCTCCCCTGCCCCACGGCCACGGCCAGCGCCACGCTCCCCACCCGCACACCACGGACGGGACCCGTGTCCCTGTCCCTGTCATTGTCACTGCCACCATCACTGTCCTATGTCACACTCCCCGTGTCCCTGTCACTGTCCCCGTGTCCGTGTCCCCTCCCCATTGTCATTGTCCCCTGTTCCCTGTCCCCGTCCCCACGTTCCCCCACCCCCAATGTCCCCTGTCCCGGTGTCCCTGTCACTGTCCCTGTCCCTGTGCCGGTGTCCCTGTCACTGTCCCTGTCCTGTGCCGGTGTCACTGTCACTGTCCCTGTTCCCATCCTGGTCACTCTGTCCCTGTCCCTGTCCCCAAATCCCCACTCCCAATGTCCCCCTGTCCCGATCCCTGTCCCCGTCCCCGTCCCCGTGTCCGTGTCCCCACCTCCCCACCCCCAATGTCCCCATGTCCGGTGTCCGTGTCCGTGTCCCCGTGTCCGTGTCCCTGTCCTGGTCACTCTGTCCCTGTCCCCACATCCCCACCCCAATATCCCCCAAATTTCCCACCTGCTGCCATCCCCGCGCCCCCCGCGCCACCCCCGCTCCCCCTCCCCTGCCCCACGGCCACGGCCAGCGCCACGCTCCCCACCCCGCACACCGCGGACGGGACCCGTGTCCCTGTCCCTGTCCCCGTGTCACACACCCCGTGTCACTGTCACTGTCCCCGTGTCACACACCCCGTGTCACTGTCCCTGTCACCATCACTGTCCCTATGTCACACTCCCCGTGTCACTGTCCCTGTGTCACCATCACCGTCCCTATGTCACACTCCCCGTGTCCCTGTCACTGTCCCCGTGTCCCTCTTGGTCGCCATGTCCCGATCCTTGTCCCCGTGTCCGTGTCCGTGTCCCCCTCCTCACTGTCATTGTCCCGGTGTCCCTGTCGCTGTCCCCATCCCGGTCCCCGTGTCCTGGTCACTCTGTCCCTGTCCCCACCTCCCCCACCCCCAATGTCCCCTGTCCCGATCCTTGTCCCCGTGTCCGTGTCCCCCTCCCCACTGTCACTGTCCCGGTGTCCCTGTCCCCATGTCCCCCACCCCCAATGTCCTCCTGTCCCGGTGTCCTTGTCCCTGTCCCCGTGTCCGTGTTCCCGTGTCCGTGTCCCACTCCCACTGTCCCTGTCCCCACGCCCCCACCTCCAATGTCCCCCTGTCCCCATGTCCATGTCCCTGTCCCCACACCCCCCACCCCATGTCCCCCTTCCGGTGTCCCCGTCCCCATGTCCCACCTGCTGCCATCCCCCGCGCCCCCCGCGCCGCCCCCGCTCCTCCCCTGCCCCACGCCGCCCTGGCCCCCACGGCCACGGCCAGCGCCACGCTCACCACCCCGCACACCACGTAGGGCGCTCCGCCCGCGCCCCCGCCGCCAGCGCCGCCCGCCCGCCGCGGGGGGTCGCCGTGGGGGGCGGGGGGCGGCGCGGGGCGGCGCGGGAGGGCTCGGGGAGCGCGGCGCGGGCCCAGGGCGGCGAGCGCAGGTTGGTGCAGCGGCGCTGCTCCAGGCGGCGCCCGCGGTGCTCGCAGCAGAAGCGCAGGCTGCAGCTGCCGCAGCAGAAGCGGAACGCGCCCGTCGAGCAGTTGAACGCCGCGTCGTAGTGCCCCATGACGTCATAGTAGCCGTGGCACAGCTCCGGAGGGGACGGGGAGCCCGTGACGTCAGAGGAGGAAGGGGGAATCCCGGGAATCCCCGCGGAGGAGGGAGGAGGAAGGGGGAGGAGTGACGTAGGTGGCTGCGGCGGGGGGGGGAGGGAAGGGGAGGGGGAGGGGAGGGAGGGGGAGGAGGGAGGAGGGGAGGGAGGGGGAGGAGGGTGAGGAGGAGGGAGGTGGGGGAGGGGAGGGGGTATGGCCGGGGGGAGGGAATCCCTAATTAGGGGGAGGGGGGGATGGGGAGCTTAATTAAGGGAGGGGAGATTGGGGGAGGGAGACCCCAATTAGGGAGGGGGACATTGGGGAGGGGCGACCCCCAGGGAATGGGGGAGGGACCCCAATTAGGGGAGGGGGCGATGGAGGGAATTAGGGAAGGGAACCCTAATTAGGGTCTCTGATTAGAGCCCCTAATTAGGGAGGGGAACCAATTGGGGAGGGGAAAATGGGGAGGGGACCCCAATTAGGGGGAGGGTAATCAGGGGATAATTACGGGGTAATTAGGGGATAATTAGGGGATAATTAAGGGGATAATTAGGGGATAATTAGGGGGATAATTAAGGGGTAATTAGGGGATAATTAGGGGTAATTAGGAGTTAATTAGAGGGTAATTAGGGGTAATTAGGGCGGGGTCTCGGGGAGGTTCCGTCGATCCTGTGGGGAGGGGAGGGGGTGATTTTTTGGGGGGGAGGGTCTCCCCGTCTCCCGTCGTGCCTCGCGCGCGCCCCTCCCCCTCCCCCGTCTCCAAGGCAGCATCGCCCGTTGCCATGGAAACCGCGCCCGGCGACCGCGCCCCTCCCCACCCCGAAACACCCCAAAACAGCCCCAAAAACACCAAAAATACCGAAATTACCCCAAAATCACCCGAAACCCGCCGAAAATCACCCAAAATACCGAAATTACCCCAAAACACCCGAAATCTGCCGAAAATCACCCAAAATCCACCAAAACCAGCCCCAAAACCACCCAAAATCCCCCCAAAACAGCCCCAAAACCACCCGAATCTGCCGAAAATCACCCGAAATCTGCCGAAAATCACCCAAAATCTGAGAAAAACAGCCCCAAAACCACCCGAAATCCGCCGAAAATTGCCCAAAAACAGCCCCAAAATCGCCCGAAATCCGCCGATAATCACCCAAAATACCGAAATTACCCAAAAACACCCGAAATCCGCCGAAAATCGCCCAAAATCCCCCAAAAACATCCCCAAAATCACCCGAAAATCGCCCAAAATTCTCCAAAACCCGCCCCAAATCCTCCAAAAATTACCCCAAAGCACCGAAAATTACCAAAAATCCACCAAAATTAACTTCAAATCTGCCAAAAATTACCCGAAATACCCCAAAATCCACCAAAATTACCCCAAAATCACCGGAAATTCGCCGAATTCATCCCAAAATCCTCCAAAATTGCCCCAGAGCACCGGAAATTGCCCAAAATCCACCCAAAATTCCCCAAAACGCGAAGAAAATAATCAAAAATCATTGAGTGTCTCCTCCAGCCCAAATCCCCAAAAATTCCTAAATTCTGCTTTAAAATTAACCCGAATCTCCCCAAGATTCCAGGTTTACCCCAGATCCCCCAAGATTTCACGAATTCTTTAAAATGAGGCCGGATCCCCCAGAGTTCCAAAGTTCTGCTTTAGAGAATAGACCCAAAGATTCCAGAGATTCTTGGCGGAAATGAGCCAGGATCTCCCCAGGGTTCCAAGGTTCTGCGAGAATGGGCCAAGGTTCAGGAATTCTTTAGAGATAGGCCCAAGACCCCAAGAATGTCAAGGTTCACCTTTAGAGATAGGCCCAAGGCCCCCAGGGTTCAAGGGTTCTTGCTCAGAGATGGGCCCAGGAGTTCCGAGGTTGCTTTGGAATGAGCCCGGATCTCCCCAGGGTTCCAGGATTCTTTTAAGAATGGGCCCAGGGTTCAGGGTTCTTGAGAATGAGCCGGATCTTCCAGGAGTTCGAGGTTGCCCTTTAAGATCCATGAAGGTTCAAGGTTATACAGAGATAGGCCCAGGGTTCAGGGTTCGCTTTAGATGACCCAGATCTCCAGGGTTCGAGGTTATGCACAAGATCTTCCACGGTTCCAAGGTTCTTTAGAATGGGCCCAGATCTTGAGGTTCTCCCAAGATCTTTACAGGTTCAGGTTCTTGGCCCCAAGATAGGCCGGATCCCCCAGGGTTCAAGGTTCTTGCTTTAGAAATAGGCACAGATCTCCCCCAGGGTTCAAGAGTTCTCCCAGAATGGGCCCGAGTTCCAAGAGTTCTTGCATAAGATAGGCCGGATCCCCCCAGGGTTCCAAGAGTTCTTTAAGATGAGCCAGGGTTCAAGGTTCACATTTAAGATAGGCCCGGATCCCCCAAGGGTTCAATGTTCTGCTTTAAAGATGAGCCCAAAACCTCAAGGTTCCAAGATTGTCCCCCAAAATGAGCCGGATCTCCAGGAGTTCAAGGTTCTGTGCAGAAGATAAGCCCGGATCTCCCCAGGTTTCCAGAGTTCTGCTTAGAATGGGCCCAAGGTTCCAAGATTCTTCTTTAAAGATGAGGCCCGGATCTCCCACAGAGGTTCTTCTAGAATGAGACCAAAGGCCCCAAGGGTTCCAAAAGATTCTTGCTTTAAAGATAAGGCCGGATCTCCCCAGGGTTCCAGAGGTTATACCCTAAAATAGGCCCGGATCTCCCCAGGGTTCAAAAGGGTTCTACCTTTAAAATCTCCCCAAGGTTCCAAGATTCGCCTTAAAATGGGCCAAAGACCCCAGAGATTCAGGATTCTGCCCTTTAAAATAGGCCCAAATCCCCCAAAACAGCCGAAAATCGCCCCCGGACACGGCCGGTGTCACCCCCGGTGTCACCCCCGGTGTCACCGTCACTGTCACACTCCAGTGTCACCCCCGGTGTCACTCTCAGTGGCACTGCCACCCTCCCGGTGTCACACTCGGTGTCACCGTCACTGTCACCCCCAGTGTCACCTCCCAGTGTCACCCCGGTGTCACCGTCACTGTCACACTCCCAGTGTCACGTTGTCACACTCAGTGTCACACTCTCATTGTCACACTCCCGATGTCACACTCGTTGTCACTCTCCATTGTCACTCTCCTGGTGTCACACTCATTGTCACACGCCCAGTGTCACATTGTCACACTCATTGTCACACTGTCATTGTCACACTGTCGCTGTCACACTCGCTGCCACCACTGTCACATGCCCAGTGTCACACTCAGTGTCACACTCACTGTCACACTCCCAGTGTCACACTCGTTGTCACTCTCCATTGTCACACTCCCAGTGTCACACTCCCAGTGTCACATTGTCACACCCATTGTCACTCTCATTGTCACATGCCCAGTGTCACTCTCATTGTCACACTCCCGCTGTCACACTCGCTGTCACATGACCAGCGCTACGCCCATTGTCACACTCCCAGTGTCACCCCCGCCACCCCTGTCACACTCAGTGTCACACTCGGTGTCACACTCAGTGTCACAGTCATTGTCACCCCCTGCCACCCCCGTCACACTCAGTGTCACACTCATTGTCACCCCCTGCCACCATTGTCACACTCAGTGTCACACTCGCTGTCACCCCCTGCCACCACTGCCACCCCTGTCACACTCAGTGTCACACTCAGTGTCACACTCAGTGTCACAGTCATTGTCACCCCCTGCCACCCCTGTCACACTCACTGCCACCCCCTGCCACCACTGCCACCCCGTCACACTCAGTGTCACCATTGCCACTCTCCGGGTGTCACACTCAGTGTCACACTCCCGGTGTCACTGTCACCCACCTGTCGGTGCCACACTCGCTGTCACCCCCCTGCCGCCCCTGTCACACTCCATTGTCACACTCATTGTCACACCTCGGTGTCACTGTCACCCCCCGCGCCCCTGTCACACTCATTGTCACACTCATTGTCACACCTCGGTGTCACTGTCACCCCCGCGCCCCTGTCACACTCATTGTCACACTTCCAGTGCCACACTCAGTGTCACACTCAAGTGGCGCCTTTGTCACTCTCCTGGTGTCACAGTCATTGTCACCCCCTGCCACCATTGTCACACTCCCGGTGTCACACTCCCAGTGTCACACTCATTGTCACACTCAGTGTCACACTCCCAGTGCCACACTCCCAGTGTCACACTCCAGTGCCACACGCTCATTGTCACACTCCCGGTGTCACTGTCACCCCCTGCCACCATTGTCACACTCCCGGTGTCACACTCCCGGTGTCACTGTCACCCCCTGCCGCCCCTGTCACACTCATTGTCACACTCCCAGTGCCACACTCAGTGTCACGCTCATTGTCACCCCCCGCCGCCACTGTCACACTCAGTGTCACACTCAAGTGTCGCCATTGTCACTCTCCTGGTGTCACACTCCCGGTGTCACTGTCACCCCCTGCCACCATTGTCACACTCCCGCTGTCACACTCAGTGTCACACTCGTCACACTCCGGTGTCACTGCTCACCCCCCGCCGCTGCCACACTCCCGGTGCCACACTCACTGTCACACTCATTGTCACACTCACTGTCACACTCATTGTCACACTCAGTGTCACACTCACTGTCACACTCCCGGTGCCACACTCACTGTCACACTCGTTGTCACACTCAGTGTCACACTCGTTGTCACCCCCAGTGCCACCCCCAGTGTCCCCTCCCTGTCCCCGTCCCCCCGCGCCGCTGTCGCTGTCACCCCCCGCTGCCACCGTCCCCATCCCCGTTCCCATGGCGACCGCGCCCCCCAAAATCGCCACCGCTGCCACTCACCGGGGACGAACGACGTGGGGGGGAGGGGAGGGGAGTCCCCGAGGGGGTCAGGGAGAGAAAATTGGGGGAATTTGGGGGGTCCCGGGGGGGATTTGGGGGCTCCTCGGGGGGATTTTGGCAATCCCGGGGATTTGGGGGGGGTTCCGGGGGTTTTTGGGGGTCGCGGTGCCGGTTTCGGGGGGGATTTGGGGGGATTTCGGGGGGATTTTGGGGGGATTTTGGGGTTTTGGGGGTCGCGGTGCCGGCGCGGAGCCCCGCAGGACGGAGCCGCTCAATGGGGGGGCGCGAGGCGCGCGCTGATTGGCTGAGAGCGGCCAATGGGGGCGGGGGCGGGGCCAGCGCCCACTCCCCACGGGGGGGTTCATTAAGAAAAGGGGGAAGGGGCGGGGCCGAGCTGTCAATCAAACGGCGACGGCTGCTGCCAATCATCCCGAGGGGCGGGGCTTGTGCCGCTCCAAGGGGGCGGGGTCGCGCTGTCAATCATCCCCGAGGGGCGGGGTTTGTGCCGTTCCAAGGGGGCGCGCTGTCAATCATCGCGAGGGGCGGGGCTTGTGCAGCTCCAAGGGGCGGGATCGCGCTGTCAATCATCGCGAGGGGCGGGGCTTGTGCCGCTCCAAGGGGGCGGGGTCGCGCTGTCAATCATCGCGAGGGGCGGGGCTTGTGCCGCTCAAGGGGCGGGGCCGAGCTGTCAATCATCGCGAGGGGCGGGGCTAAAGACCCCCCCCAAATTTGGAAACCCCAAAAATCCCCCCACCCAAAAAAACCCAAAAAACTCAGTCTGGGGGGGGGGAGGGGCAGCGTTATTGACCCCCCAATTTGGGGGGGATTCGGGGGGATTTGGGGGGTTTTGGGGATTTTGAGGAGATTTTGGGGGATTTTGGGGGATTTTGGGGAGGATTTTGGGGGTTTTTGGGGTCTCAGCCCTCCCCAGATCCGGGAGGATTTTTGGGCTGAATTTGGGGATTTTGGGGCCAGATTTTGGGTTTATTGGGGAATTTTGGGGTGAATTTGGGGGGTTTTGGGGCCGGATTTTGGGGTAAATTTGGAGATTTTTGGGGTGAATTTGGGATGGATTTTGGGGCAAATTCGGGGATTTTGGGCATGAATTTGGGATGGATTTTGGGGTAAATTTGGAGATTTTGGGGTGAATTTTGGGGTAAATTTGGAGATTTTTGGGGTGAATTTTGGGGAGAATTTGGGGATTTTTGGGGTGGATTTTGAGGCGAATTTGGGGATTTTGGGGCCGGATTTTGGGGATTTTTGGGGTGAATTTTAGGATGAATTTTGGGATGGATTTTGGGATGAATTCGGGGAATTTTGGGATGGATTTTGGGGTGAATTTTGGGGTGAATTTTGGGTTTTTGGGGCTCAGGGCCCCCCCAGCGCCCCCAGGGGCCCCCCCAGGATCAGCCCCGTGTCCGGCGGCGGCTCCTTGATCAGCGGCAGGATCTGCGGGCAATTAGCGCTAATTAGCGCCGCTCATTAGCGCTAATAACGCCCATTAATTAGCGCTAATAGCGCTCATTAATTAGCGCTAATAGCGCCCATTATTTAACGCTAATAACGCCCGTTAATTACCGCTAATAATGCCCGTTAATTAGCGCGAATAACGCCCCTTAATTGTCGCTAATAACGCCCATTAATTAACGCTAATAACGCCCGTTATTTAACGCTAATAACGCCCATTAACGCTAATAACGCCCACTAATTAACGCTAATAACGCCCATTATTTAACGCTAATAACGCCCAGTAATTAACGCTAATAACACCCAATAATTAACGCTAATAACGCCCATTAATTAACGCTAATAACGCCCACTAATTAACGTTAATAACGCCGACTAATTAACGCTTATAACGCCCATAAATCGCCCCTAATAACGCAATTTAATTAGCGCTAATAACGCCCCTTAATTAGCGCTTATAACGCCCATTAACGCTAATAACGCCCCTTAATTAACGCTAATAACGCCCATTAATTATCGATAATAACGCCCATTAATTAACACTAATAACGCCCACTAATTAGCGCTAATAACGCCCATTAATTATCGATAATAACGCCCATTAATTAACGCTAATTAACGCCGACTAATTAACGCTAATAACGACCACTAATTATCGCTAATTAACGCCGACTAATTAACGCTACTAACGCCCATTAACGCTAATAACGCCGATTAATTAACGCTAATAACGCTCATTAATTAACGCTAATTAGCGCTCCTTAACCATCACTAACCCACCAGCTAGAGCCCAATTAGCCCCAAAGGGCCAATTAACCACTAAACCTCATTAATGAGCTCGCAGCCTTAATTAACCCGAATTAATCTAACACTGGCACTTAATTGGCACTAATTCACCCACCTGTAATTAACCCTAACCCCCCCCCCAATTAACCCCTAATTAACTGGCTACTAATCAGCCTTAATGAACTAACTGATCAGCCCTAATTAACACGTTCATTAACCTCAAACTCTGTCCTAATTAACCCATTAACCCAGCCCTAATTAACCCCTTAACCCAGCCCTAATTAACCCATTATCCCAGCCCTAATTAACCCATTAACCATGGCCTAATTAACCCGTTAACCCAGCCCTAATTAACCCATTAACCATGTCCTAATTAACCCATTAGCCCAGCCCTAATTAACCCATTAACCCAGCCCTAATTAACCCATTAACCCTGGCCTAATTAACCCATTAACTCAGCCCTAATTAACCCATTAACCCAGCCCTAATTAACCCGTTAACCCAGCTCTAATTAACCCATTAACCATGGCCTAATTAACCCATTAACCGTGGCCTAATTAACCCATTAACCCAGCCCTAATTAACCCAGCCCTAATTAACCCATTAACCATGGCCTAATTAACCCGTTTACCCAGCCCTAATTAACCCGTTAATCAGGGACTAATTAACGCAGTTGTGGGCGGGGTTTCATGCTCAGGTGGGTGTGGCCCAACAAATGCGGTCGGGTGGGCGTGGCCTCACCTGCCTGAATTTGGGGTGGGCGTGGCCTCACCTGTTGGAATTCGGGGCGGGGCTGCCCAGGTGAGTGTGGGCGTGGCCTCACCTGCCGGAATTTGGGGAGGGCTGCCCAGGTGAGTCTCACCTGTCTGAATTTGGGGTGGGGCTGCCCAGGTGAGTCTCACCTGTCTGAACTCAGGGCGGGGCTGCCCAGGTGAGTCTCACCTGCCGGAATTTGGGGCGGGGCTGCCCAGATGAGCCTCACCTGTCTGAATTTGGGCGGGGCTGCCCAGGTGAGTCTCACCTGCCGGAATTTGGGGTGGGCGTGGTCTCACCTGCCGGAATTTGGGGTGGGCGTGGTCTCACCTGCCGGAATTTGGGGTGGGGCTGCCCAGGTGAGTCTCACCTGTCAGAATTTGGGCGGGGCTGCCCAGGTGAGTCTCACCTGTCTGAACTCGGGGCGGGGCTGACCAGGTGAGTCTCACCTGTCGGGAATTTGGGCGGGGCTGCCCAGGTGAGTCTCACCTGTCTGAATTTGGGCAGGGCTGCCCAGGTGAGTCTCACCTGCCGGAATTTGGGGTAGGGCTGCCCAGGTGAGTCTCACCTGTCTGAACTCAGGGCGGGGCTGCCCAGGTGAGTCTCACCTGTCTGAATTTGGGGCGTGGCTGCCCAGGTGAGTCTCACCTGCCGGAATTTGGGCTGGGGCTGCCCAGGTGAGTCTCACCTGTCTGAATTTGGGGTGGGGCTGCCCAGGTGAGTCTCACCTGTCGGAATTTGGGCGGGGCTGCCCAGGTGAGTCTCACCTGTCTGAACTCGGGGCGGGCTGCCCAGGTGAGTCTCACCTGTCTGAATTTGGGGCGGGGCTGCCCAGGTGAGTCTCACCTGTCTGAACTCGGGGCGGGGCTGCCCAGGTGAGTCTCACCTGTCTGAATTTGGGGCGGGGCTGCCCAGGTGAGTCTTACCTGCCGGAATTTGGGGCGGGGCTGCCCAGGTGAGTGTGGGCGTGGTCTCACCTGCCGGAATTTGGGGTGGGCGGCGTCAGCGCAGCAGCAGCAGCAGGAGGCTCTCGCGAGGTGCTCAGGTGAGCCCCCGGCCTGGCGCATGCGGGCGAGGGGCCAGGGCGCGCTCCACCTGGCTGGGACCCCAAAAACACACCTGAGACACCCCAAAATGCACCTGGGAGCCCAAAATCACACCTGGGACCCCAAATGTACCTGGGAAACCCCAAAATGTACTGGGACACCCCAAAATATACCTGAGACACCCCGAATACACCTGAGACACCCCAAAATGCACCTGGGACCCCAAAAATACACCTGGGACGCCCCAAAATATACCTGGGAGACCCCAAAATCACACCTGAGATATGCCAAAATAACCCAGGGCGCGCTCCACCTGGCTGGGGCCAAAAATACACCTGGGACACCCCAAAAATGTACCTGGGACACCCCAAAATGCACCTGGGACACCCCAAAAATACACCTGGGACCCCAAAAACACACCTGGGACCCCCAAAATGCACCTGGGACACCCAAAATAACCCAGGGCGCGCTCCACCTGGCTGGGACCCCAAAAACACACCTGGGACACCCCAAAAATGCACCTGGGACCCCAAAATACACCTGGGACACCAAAATCACACCTGGGATACCCCAAAATTGTACCTGACACCCCAAAATTGTACCTGGGACACCCCAAAATGCACCTGGGACACCCCAAAATGCACCTGGGACACCCCAAAATGTACCTGGGACACCACAAAATGTCCCTGGGACACCCCAAAATACGCCTGGGACACCCCAAAAATGCACCTGGGACCCCAAAAATCACACCTGGGACACCCCAAAATTATACCTGGGAAACCCCAAAATACACCTGGGACACCCCAAAATACACCTGGGACCCCAAAATCACACCTGGGAGCCCCAAAATACACCTGGGACACCCCAAAATGCACCTGGGACACCCCGAAATACACCTGAGATATCCCAAAATACACCTGGGACACCCCAAAATGTACCTGGGACCCCAAAATGCACCTGGGACACCCCGAAATACACCTGGGACCCCAAAAATCACACCTGAGACACCCCAAAATACACCTGGGAAACCCCAAAATGTACCTGGGACACCCCAAAATACACCTGGGACACGCCAAATTCACACCTGGGACCCCAAAAACACACCTGGGACACCCCAAAATGCACCTGGGACACCCCCGAAAATGTACCTGGGACCACAAAATACACCTGGGACACCCCAAAAATACACCTGGGACACCAAAATACACCTGGGACCCCAAAAATGCACCTGGGACACCCCAAAATGTACCTGGCACCCCAAAATTATACCTGGGACACCCCAAAATTACACCTGACACCCCAAAAACGTACCTGACATCCCAAAATTATACCTGGGACACCCCAAAATACACCTGGGAACACCAAAATCACCCCAAAACCTCTCCCAACCGCCCCCAAAATCCCCCAGAAATTCCCCAAATTCCCCAAATCCCCCAAATCCCCTACAATTCCCCAAAATCCCCCAAATCCCCCCAAATTCCCCTAAAATTGCTCAAATCCCCCCAAATCCCCCAAATTCTCCCGAATTTCTCCAAAATTCCCCAAAATTCCCCGATCTCCCCAAATCCCCCAAACCCCCAAAATTCCCCCCAAATCCCCAAATCCCCCCAAATTCCCACAAAATCCCCCCCAAAATTTCGACTAATTTCTAAATTCCCCAAAATTTCTACAAATTCCCCAAAATTCCCCGAAATCTCCCAAAGCCCCCTAAATTCTTGCCTAAATTCCTCCAAAGTTCCCCAAAGTTCAGAATTACAAAATTTCCCGAACTCCCCAAAATTTTGCCAAATACTCAAAATTTCCAAAATTCCAGCAAATTCCTAAATCCCCAAACCCCAAAATCCCCCAAAATCCCCCCAAAATCCCCCGAGCCCCCAAAATCCCCCAAATCACCCCAAAATTCCCCAAATTCTCCCAAGATTTCTCCAAAATTCCCCAAATTCCCCACAAATTCTTTCCAAATCCCCAAAATTCCTCCAAATCCCCCAAAATTTCAGCAAATTTCCCAAATTCCCTCAAAATTTTCCCAAAATCCCAAAAATTTCCCCAAATCCCCCTGAAATTTTGCCAAATGCTGCCAAACTCCCCAAATCCCCCCAAATCTCCCCAAATCCCCCAAAATCCCCGAAATTCCCAAAATCGCCCTAAATTCCCTAAAATTTCAGCAAATCCCCCAAAATCCCCCAAAAATCCCCCCAAATCCCCTCAAAATGCCCCCAAAATTCCCCCAATCCCTCAAATTTCCCCAAATCCCCCAAAACCCCCCAAAATCCCCCAAATCCCCCTCAAACCCCAAAATCCCCAAGTCCTCCCCAAATCCCCCAAATCCCCAAAATCCCCTCAAAACCCCCAAAATTCCCCAAATTCTCCCAAAATTCTTCAACATTTTCCCAAATACCCCTAAACCCCCAAATCTCCCCAAAATTTTGCCAACATTCCCCAAACCCCCAAATTTCTCCCAAACCCCCAAAATCCCCCAAGATTCCCCCAAAATCCCCCCAAACCCCAAATCCCCCAAAATCCCAAATCCCCTAAAATCCCCCAAATTCCCCAAATTGTCCCAAAATTCCTTCCAAAATTCCCCAAATCCCCTCAGACTCCCCAAAACTCCCCAAAATCCCCCAAAATCCTCTGAAATTCCTCAAATCCCCCAAATTCCCCCAAATCCTCCCAAAATCCCTCAAAATCCCCCTTAAACCCCCAAATTTCCCCTCAAAATCCCCAAATCCCCCAAATCCCCAAAATCCCCCAAAATCCCCCCAAATTCCCCAAATCCCCCAAAACTCCCCAAACCCCCAAATCCCCACAAATTCCCCCCAAACCCCAAATCCCTCAAAATCCCCCCAAAATTCCTCAAATCCCTCAAAATCCCCCCAAATTTCCCCATATTCTCCAAACTCCCCCAAATCCCCCAAAATTCCCTCAAACCCCGAAATCCCCCAAATCCCCCCAAATCCCCCCCAAATCCCCCAAATCCCCAAAATCCCCCAAATTCCCCCCAAAATCCCCCGAACCCCCAAAACCCCCAAAATCCCTCAAAATCCCCTCAGAACCCCCCAAAATTCCCAAATTCTCCCAAAATTTCTTCAACATTTTCCCAAATACCCCACCCCCAAATCTCCCCAAAATTTGCCAACATTCCCCAAACCCCCCAGAATTTCTCCCAACCCCCAAAATCCCCCAAATTCCCCCAGATCCCCTAAACCCCCCAAATCCTCAGAATCCCCAAATCCCCCAAAATCCCCCCAAAATTTCCCCAATTGTCCCAAAATTTCTTCCAAAATTCCCTAAATCCCCTCAAATCCCCCAAAGCCCCCCAAAATCCCTGCAAACCCCCCTCAAAACTCCCAAATCCCCAAAATTCCCCAAAATTCCTCTGAAATTCCCCAGAATTCTCCCAAAATTTCCCAAAATCCCCAAAATCCCCAAAACCCCCCAAAATTCCCCCAAATCACCCCAAATTCCCCAAAGCCCCCCCAAAATCTCCCAAAATCCCCCAAAATCCCCCCAAAATCCCCTGAATTCTCCAAACCCCCGAAACTCCTCAAAATTTCCCCAAATCCCCCAAAAATTCCTCAAAATTCCCCAAATCCCCCAAAATTTCCCCAAAAACCCCAAAATCCCCCAAACCCCCCAAATCCCCAAAATCTCCTAAAATCCCCCAAATCCCCCAAATCCCCCAAATCCCCCAAACCCCAAATTTCCCCCAAAATCCCCCTAAATCCCCCAAATCCCCCAAATCCCCAAAATCCCCAAATTCCCCGAATCCCCCAAACTCCCCAAACCCCCAAATCCCCCAAATTCCCCCCAAACCCCCAAATCCTCAAAATCCCCCAAAATTCCTCAAAATCCTCAAAATCCCCCAAATTCCCATATTCTCCCAAATCCCCCCAAATCCCCCAAAATTCCCTCAAACCCCCAAATCCCCCAAAATCCCCCAAAGTCTCTCCCAAATCCCCAAATCCCCCCAAAATCCCAAACCCCCAAATCCCCCAAAATCCCCTAAAATTCCCCACAAACCCCCAAAATCCCCAATCCCCAAATCCCCCTAAATCCCCAAATTTCCCCAGATCCCCCAAATCCCTAAATCCTCAAAATCCCCCAAAATTTTGCCAGTCCCCCAAATCCCCAAAATCCTCAAAATCCCCCCAAAACTTTTGCCAAATCCCCCAAAATCCTCCAAAATCCCCCAAAATTCCCAAAATCCCCAAAATCCTCCCAAATCCCTAAGCCCTCAAAATCCCCAAGCCCCCAAAATCCCCCAAATCCCCCAAATCCCCAAATTCCTCAGAGTCCCCCCAAAGACCCCCCAAATCCCCCAAATCCCCAAATCCCCAAAACCCCCAAAATCCTCAAATCCCCAAAATTTTGCCAATCCCCAGATCCCCCAAGTTCCCCAAATCCCCCAAATCCCCTCAAAATCCCGAGATTCCCCAAAATCCCCCAAACCCCCAAAATCCCCCAAATCCCCCCCCAAAATCTCCCCAAAATTCCCCAAAATCCCCCAAAATCCCCCAAAATCCCCCAAATCCCCCAAAATTCCCCGGACCTGCGGGAGGAGACGGCGTCGGCCGCCACGTGCACGTCCAGCCCTCGCTCCAGCAGCTCCAGCGCCGTTTGCTGCCCCCCGAATTTTGGGGTCAATTTGGGGCTTTTGGGGCGCCCTAACCCGCGGGGGGGGGGAAAGGAACCCTCCCCAAATTTGGGTTTCTCCCCAAAAATCCCCTGGGACCGACCTAAACCTCCCAAATTTGGGTTTCCCCCAAATTTGAGGTCCTCCTAATTCCACCCCTAAAACCCCCCAAAATTTGGGTTTCTCACTCCCAAAACATCCCCAAAACCTCTCCAGGACCCCTCCCCTAAATTTAGGTTCTTTCCCCAAACCCCCAAATACCCCCAAAATTTGGCTTCTCTCCCCAAATCCCCCCAAATTTGGGGTTCCTCTCCCAAAACTCCCCAAAATTCAGGTTCCCTCCACAAATCTCCCCCAAATTTGGGTTCCCTCCTCAAACCCCCCAAATTCCCCCTCAAATTTAGGTTTCCCTCCCAAACTCCCCCAAATCCCCCCAAACTTCGGTTCCCCCTAAAACCCCCTAAATTTGGGTTCCCTTCCCAAAATTCCCCCAGGACCCCCAAATTCCTCGATTTTGGAGTTTCCCTCCAAATTCCCAGCCCCCAAATTTGGGTTCCCTCCTCAAATCCCCCAAATTTGGGGTCCTCCCAAAATCCCCACAAATCCCCCCAAATTTGGGTTTCTCACCCCCAAACATCCCCAAAACCTCTCCAGGACCCCTCCCAAATTTGGGTTCCTCCCCAAATTTGGGGTTTCTCCCAAAAAATCCCCTGGGACCGACCTAAACCCTCCCCAAATTGGGTTTCCCCCCAATTCCCCTCCAAATTTGGGTTCCCTCCCAAAACCCCTCCAGGACCCCTCCCCAAATTTGAGTTCCTCCCCAAATCTACCCCCAAAACTCCCCCCAAATTTGGGTTCCCTCTCCAAATCCTCCCCAAATTTAAGTTTTCCTCCCCAAATGTCCCCCCAAAATTTAGGTTTCCTTCCCCAAACCCCCAAACTCCCCAAATACCCCCAAATTTGGGTTTCCTTCCCAAATCCCCCCAGACTGCCCCAAATTTGGGTTTCCCTCCCCAAATCCCCCAAAAACTCCCCCCAAATTTGGGTTTCCTCCCCAAATCCCCCAAACTCCCCAAATTTGGATTCCCTTCCCAAAATTCCCCCCAGGACCCCTAAACTCCCCCAAATTTGGGTTTCTCTCCCAAATCCCCCCCAAATCCCCCAAATTTGGGTTCCCTCCTCAAACCCCCCAAACTCCCCCAAATTTAGGAGTTCCCCACAAAACTCCCCAAAATTCGGTTCCCTCCACAAAACCCCCCAAATTTGGGTTCCCTCCTCAAACCCCCCAATCCCCCAAATTTGGTTCCCTCCCAAATCCCTCCCAAATTTAGGGTTTCCCTCCCCAAACTCCCCAAAATTCGGGTTCCTCCACAAATCCCCCCCAAATTTGAGTTCCCTCGCCAAACTCCCCAATCCCCCAAATTTAGGTTTCCCCAAAATCCCCCAAATTCCCCCCAAAATTTGTTTCCCTCCCAAACTCCCCAAATTTGGGTTCCCTCCCAAAATTCCCCCCAGGACCCCCAAATTCCCCCATTTTGAGTTTCCCTCCGAATTCCCATCCCCAAATCCCCCCAAATTTTGGTTCCCTCCCCAAATCCTCCTCAGACTCCCTGAAATTTAGGTTCCCTCCCCAAACCCCCAAACTCAGGTCCCCAGCCCCTCCCCAAATTTGGGGGCTCACCAGGACGCAGGCGTGCGCCTCGATCCGCACAGCAGCACCGAGCGGATTTTGGGGTCCCCAGCAGGGCGTGGCCGCCCCACCATGCTGAAGGTGGTTTTGGGGAGCCGGGCAGGTCCTACGCCCCCAGCTCGGTGCACCGTGCGCCCCAAACCTCCGGGCGCTGCTCGGTCACTCAGCGCCGGCACCCCTAGCACGTGCAGCCCTGCCGAGGGGATTTTGGGGATTTTGGGGATTTTTGGTGAATTTTGGGGATTTTTGGTGAATTTTTGGGATTTTTTGGTGATTTTGGGGATTTTTTGTGAATTTTACGGTTTTTTGGTGAATTTTGAGAATTTTTTGGTGAATTTTGGGGATTTTTTGGTGAATTTTGAGAATTTTTGGTGATTTTTGGGATTTTTTGTGAATTTTGGGTGATTTTTATGTGAATTTTGGGGATTTTTGTGAATTTTGGTGATTTTTGGTGAATTTTGAGGATTTTTTGGTGAATTTTGGGGATTTTTGGTGATTTGCGATTTTTTGGTGATTTTTAAGGATTTTTTGGTGAATTCTGGGGATTATTTGATGAATTTTGGGAATTTTTTGGTAAATTTGCGGCATTTTTGGTGAATTCCGGGGGATTTTTGTGAATTTTGGGGATTTTTGGGTGAATTTTGGGGATTTTAAGTACTTTTTGGGGTTTTTGAGTGAATTTTGGGTGATTTTCGGGGTGAATTTGTGGGTTTTTTAGGGATGTTTTGGGATGATTTTTGGACATTTTTAGGTGATTTTTGGGGTGATTTTGGGGGTTTTGGGGTGATTTTTAAGGGGGTGTTTTAGGTGAATTTTGGAGGATTTTGGGTGGTTCCTGGCCGTGCTGAAGGTGGTTTTGGGGAGCCGGGCAGGTCCTCGCCCCAGCTCGGGCACCGTGCGCCCCAAAACCTCCGGGCGCTGCTCGGTCACCAGCGCCGGCACCCCCAGCACGCGGCAGCCCTGCCGAGGGTGAATTTTGGGTGGTTTTTGGGGATTTTTTGGTGAATTTTGGGGATTTTTGGTGAATTTTATAGTTTTTTGGTGATTTTTGGGGATTTTTTGTGAATTTGCGGTTTTTGGTGAATTTTGAGAATTTTTTGGTGATTTTTTGGGATTTTTTTGTG
Source organism: Luscinia luscinia (assembly GCA_034336685.1). NCBI lineage: Eukaryota > Metazoa > Chordata > Aves > Passeriformes > Muscicapidae > Luscinia > Luscinia luscinia. Next base: position 203,880 of record JAKWBO010000052.1, read on the forward strand.
AATTTTGGGTGATTTTTATGTGAATTTTGGGGATTTTTGTGAATTTTGGTGATTTTGGTGAATTTTGAGGATTTTTGGTGAATTTTGGGGATTTTTGGTGAATTTGCGATTTTTTTGGTGATTTTTAAGGATTTTTGGTGAATTCTGGGGATTATTTGATGAATTTTGGGAATTTTTGGTAAATTTGCGGCATTTTTGGTGAATTTCGGGGATTTTGTGAATTTTGGGGATTTTTGGTGAATTTTGGGGATTTTTAAGTACTTTTTGGGGTTTTGAGTGAATTTTGGGTGATTTTTCGGGGTGGTGTGGGTTTTTGGGGATGTTTTGGGATGATTTTGGACATTTTTAGGCGATTTTGGGGTGATTTTTGCGGGGTTTTGGGGTGAGTTTGGGGGTGTTTAGGTGAATTTTGGAGGATTTTGGGTGGTTCCTAACGTGCTGAAGGTGGTTTTGGGGAGCCGGGGCAGGTCCTGCGCCCCCAGCTCGGAGCACCGTGCGCCCCAAAACCTCCGGGCTGCTCGGTCACCAGCGCTGGCACCCCCAGCACGCGGCAGCCCTGGGGACAGGGGGGATTTGGGGGTTTTTGGGGATTTTGGGGGATTTTTAGGATTTTTTGGTGAATTTTCGGGGATTTTTTGGTGAATTTTTGGGATTTGTTTTGGTGAATTTTGGGGATTTTTGGTGGTTTTGGGATTTTTGGGAATTTTGGGATTTTTGCTGAGTTTTATGGAATTTTTGATGAATTTAGGAGATTTTTTGAGGATTTTTGAGGTGGATTTTGGGAGATTTTATGGTGATTTTTGGAGAATTTTGGGAATTTTTTTGAGGAATTTTGGGGAATTTTTTTGTGAATTTCAGGGATTTTTTGGTGAATTTTGGAGAATTTTTTTGGTGAATTTTGGGGTATTTTTTGTGAATTTTGGGGATTTTTTGGTGAATTTTGGGGATTTTTTTGTGAATTTCTGGGATTTTTTTTGGTGAATTTTTGGATTTTTTGGTGAATTTTAGGGATATTTTTCGTGAATTTTGGGGATTTTTTTGTGAATTTTGGGGATATTTTGGTGAATTTTGGGGATTTTGTGAATTTTGGGGATTTTTAGCCAATTTTGGGGATTTTTGGTGAATTTGTGGGATTTTTTCTGAATTTTGGAGATTTTTTGTGGTGAATTTTGGGGATTTTGAGAATTTTGAGGATTTTGGTGAATTTTGGGATATTTTGGTGAATTTTGGGATTTTTTTGGTGAATTTTGGGGATTTTTGGTGGTTTTGGGATTTTTGGGGAATTTTGGGATTTTTTGCTGAGTTTATGGAATTTTTGATGAATTTAGGAGATTTTTGAGGATTTTGAGGGGATTTTTGGGAGATTTTATGGTGATTTTTAGTGAATTTTGAGAATTTTTGGTGAATTTTGGGGATTTTTTGGTGAATTTTGAGAATTTTTGGTGATTTTTGGGATTTTTTTTGTGAATTTTGGGTGATTTTTATGTGAATTTTGGGGATTTTTTGTGAATTTTGGTGATTTTGGTGAATTTTGAGGATTTTTGGTGAATTTTGGGGATTTTTTGGTGAATTTTAGAATTTTTTGAGTAAATTTGCGGCATTTTTGGTGAATTTCGGGGATTTTTGTGAATTTTGGGGATTTTGGTGAATTTTGGGGATTTTTAAGTACTTTTTGGGGTTTTGAGTGAATTTTGGGTGATTTTTGGGGTGAATTTGTGGGTTTTTGGGGATGTTTGGGATGATTTTGGACATTTTTAGGTGATTTTTGGGGTGATTTTTTGGGGGGTCTTGGGGTGATTTTTGGGGGTGTTTTGGGTGAATTTTGGAGGATTTTGGGTGGTTCGTGGCCGTGCTGAAGGAGGGTTTTGGGAGCCGGGCAGGTCCTACGCCCCCAGCTCGGGCACCGTGCGCCCAAAACCTCCGGGCGCTGCTCGGCACCAGCGCCGGCACCCCCAGCACGCGGCAGCCCTGGGGACAGGGGGATTTGGGGGGTTTTTTGGTGAATTTTTGGGATTTTTTGGAGAATTTTGGGGATTTTTTGGTGAATTTTGGGGATTTTTGTGAATTTTGGGGATTTTTGTGAATTTGTGGGATTTTTTTGTGTATTTTGGACATTTTTTGGTGAATTTTGGGATTTTTTGTGAATTTTGGGGATTTTTTGGTGAATTTTAGGGATATTTTGGTGAATTTTGGGATTTTTTTGGTGAATTTTCGGATTTTTGGTGAATTTTGGGGATATTTTGGTGAATTTTGGGGATTTTTTGGAGAATTTAAAGGAATTTTTTGTGCATTTTGGGGATTTTTTGGATGAATTTTGGGGATTTTTTAGGGATTTTTTAGGGATTTTTTTGGGAATTTTGGGGATTATTTGATGAATTTTAAGGATTTTTGGTGAATTTTGGAATTTTTTTGATGAATTTTGGGGATTTTTGGTGAATTTTGTGGATTTTTTGGGTGAATTTTAGAAATTTTTTGGCGAATTTTGGGGATTTTTTTGGTGAATTTGGGGGTTTTTGAGATGATTTTTGGACGTTTTTAGGTGATTTTGGGGTGATTTTTGGGGGTTTTGGGTGAATTTTGGAGGTTTTTGGGTGGGTTTTTAGGTGATTTTTTGGGGGTTCTGGGATGATTTTTGGGGTGTTTTGGGTGAATTTTGGAGGATTTGGGGTGGTTGCTGGCCGTGCTGAAGGTGGTTTTGGGGAGCCGGGCAGGTCCTGCGCCCCCAGCTCGGGCACCGTGCGCCCCAAAACCTCCGGGCGCTGCTCGGGCACCAGCGCCGCCACCCCCAGCACGGGCAGCCCTGCCAAGGGTGAATTTTGGGGATTTTTTGGTGAATTTTTGGGATTTTTTTGGAGAATTTTGTGGATTTTTTTGGTGAATTTTGGGGATTTTTTGGTGATTTTTTGGGATTTTTTTTGGTGAATTTTGGGGATTTTTTGGGAAATTTTGAGGATTTTTTGGTGATTTTTTGGGATTTTTTGAGGAATTTTTGGGGATTTTTTAGTGAGTTTTATGGAATCTTTTGATGAATTTAGGAGATTTTTGAGGATTTTTGAGGGGATTTTGGGAGATTTTATGGTGATTTTTGGTGAATTTTGGGAATTTTTTGGGAATTTTTGGGATTTTTGGTGAATTTTGGGGATTTTTGGTGAATTTTGGGGATTTTTTGGTGAATTTTTGGGATTTTTTGGTGAATTTTGGGGATTTTTGGGAAATTTTGAGGATTTTTGGTGATTTTTGGGATTTTTTGGGGAATTTTTGGGATTTTTTGGTGAGTTTTATGGAATTTTTGATGAATTTAGGAGATTTTTTGAGGATTTTTGAGGGGGATTTTGGGAGATTTTATGGTGATTTTTGGTGAATTTTGGGAATTTTTGAGGAATTTTGGGGAATCTTTTTTGTGAATTTCAGGGATTTTTTGGTGAATTTTCGAGAATTTTTTTGGTGAATTTTGGGGTATTTTTTGTGAATTTTGGGGATTTTTTGGTGAATTTTGGGGATTTTTTTGTGAATTTTTGGGATTTTTTTTTGTGATTTTTGGGGATTTTTTTTGTGAATTTTGCGGTTTTTTTGGTGAATTTTGAGAATTTTTTGGTGAATTTTGGGGATTTTTTTGGTGAATTTTGAGAATTTTTTGGTGATTTTTTGGGATTTTTTTTGTGAATTTTGGGTGATTTTTATGTGAATTTTGGGGAATTTTTTGTGAATTTTTGGTGATTTTTGGTGAATTTTGAGGATTTTTTTGGTGAATTTTGGGGATTTTTTTGGTGAATTTTGCGATTTTTTTTTGGTGATTTTTAAGGATTTTTTGGTGAATTCTGGGGATTATTTGATGAATTTTGGGAATTTTTTTGGTAAATTTTGTGGCATTTTTTGGTGAATTTCGGGGATTTTTTGTGAATTTTGTGGATTTTTTTGGGTGAATTTTGGGGATTTTTTTAAGTACTTTTTGGGGTTTTTGAGTGAATTTTGGGTGATTTTTCGGGGTGAATTTGTGGGTTTTTTGGGGATGTTTTGGGATGATTTTTGGACGTTTTTAGGTGATTTTTGGGGTGATTTTTGGGGTCTTGGTGTGATTTTGGGGGTGTTTTGGGTGAATTTTGGAGGTTTTGGGTGGTTTTTAGGTGATTTTTGGGGGTTCTGGGATGATTTTTGGGGGTGTTTTGGGTGAATTTTGGAGGATTTTGGGTGGTTCCTGGCCGTGCTGAAGGTGGTTTTGGGGAGCCGGGCAGGTCCTGCGCCCCAGCTCGAGCACCGTGCGCCCTAAAAACCTCCAAGGCGCTGCTCGGGCACCAGCGCCCGGCACCCCAGCACGGGCAGCCCTGGGGACAGGGGGGGATTTGGGGGGGTTTTTTGGGGGATTTTGGGGGATTTTGGGGATTTTTTTGGTGAATTTTCGGGATTTTTTTGGTGAATTTTGGGGATTTTTTGGTGAATTTTGGGGATTTTTTGGGAATTTTGGGGATTTTTTGGTGAATTTTCGGATTTTTGGTGGTTTTTGGGATTTTTGGGAAATTTTGGGATATTTTGGTGAATTTTGGGGATTTTTGGTGAATTTTTGGGATTTTTTGGTGATTTTTGGGATTTTTTTGGGGAATTTTGGGATTTTTGGTGAGTTTTCTGGAATTTTTTGATGAATTTAGGGAGATTTTTGAGGATTTTTGAGGGGGATTTGGGAGATTTTATGGTGATTTTTGGTGAATTTTGGGAATTTTTGGTGAATTTTGCGATTTTTTTTGTGAATTTTGGGGATTTTTTTGGTGAATTTTGGGGATATTTTTGGTGAATTTTGGGATTTTTTTTGGTGAATTTTCGGATTTTTTGGTGAATTTTGGGGATATTTTTGGTGAATTTTGGGGATTTTTGGAGAATTTCAAGGAATTTTTGTGAATTTTGGGGATTTTTGGATGAATTTTGGGGATTTTTAGGGATTTTTTGGGAATTTTGGGGATTATTTGATGAATTTTAAGGATTTTTTGGTGAATTTTGGAAATTTTTTTGATGAATTTTGGGGATTTTGGTGAACTTTGTGGATTTTTGGGTGAATTTTAGAAATTTTTTGGCGAATTTTGGGGATTTTTTGGTGAATTTGGGGGTTTTGAGATGATTTTGGACGTTTTTAGGTGATTTTGGGGTGATTTTTGGGGGGTTTTTGGAGGTTTTTGGGTGGTTTTTTAGGTGATTTTTGGGGGTTCCGGGATGATTTTTGGGGGGTTTTGGGTGAATTTTGGAGGATTTTGGGTGGTTGCTGGCCGTGCTGAAGGAGGTTTTGGGAGCCGGGGCAGGTCCTGCGCCCCCAGCTCGGGCACCGTCGCCCCAAAACCTCCGGGCGCTGCTCGGGCACCAGCGCCGGCACCCCCAGCACGCGGCAGCCCTGGGGACAGGGGGGGATTTGGGGGGTTTTTTGGGGATTTTTGGTGAATTTTGGGGATTTTTGGTGAATTTTAGGGATTTTTGGTGAATTTTGGGGATTTTTTGGTGAATTTTGGGGATTTTTTGGTGAGTTTTATGGATTTTTTGGGGGGAATTTGTGGGAATTTTTTTTTGAATTTTTGGGATTTTTTTGGTGAATTTTGGGGATTTTTGTGAATTTTGGGGATTTTTTGTGAATTTTGTGGGATTTTTTTGTGTATTTTGGACATTTTTTTGGTGAATTTTGGGATTTTTTGGTGAATTTTGGGGATATTTTTGGTGAATTTTGGGATTTTTTGGTGAATTTTGGGGATTTTTTGGTGAATTTTGGGATATTTTTGGTGAATTTTAGGGATTTTTGGTGAATTTTGGGGATTTTTGGTACATTTTAGGGATTTTTGGTGAATTTTAAGGATTTTTTGGTGAATTTTGGGGATTTTTGGTGAAATTTAGGGGATTTTTTGAGGATTTTTGGGGTGGATTTTGGGAAATTTTGTGGTGATTTTCGGTGAATTTTAGGGATTTTTTTGTGAATTTTGGTGATTTTTGGGGATTTTTTTGGTGAATTTTTGGAATTTTTTGGTGAATTTTGGTGATTTTTTGGTGAATTTTGGGGATTTTTGGGGATTTTTTGGTGAATTTTTGGAATTTTTTGGTGAATTTTGGGGAATTTTTTTGTGAATTTCAGGGATTTTTTGGTGATTTTCTGTGAATTTTAGGGATTTTTTTGTGAATTTTGGTGATTTTGGGGGATTTTTTTGGTGAATTTTAAGGATTTTTGGGGAATTTTGGGGATTTTTCGGTGAATTTTGGTGATTTTTTGTCAATTTTGGGGATTTTTTGCTGATTTTTGGGGATTTTTTGGTGAATTTTCGGATTTTTTGGTGAATTTTGGGGATTTTTGGTTACTTTTGGGGATTTTTTTGTGAATTTTGTAAATTTTTTTTGGTGAATTTTGGGGATTTTTTGGTGACTTGGGGATTTTTTTGGGGAATTTTCTGGATTTTTTGGGTGAATTTCAGGAATTTTTTGGGGGAATTTCGGAGATTTTTTCGGTGAGTTTTGGGGATTTTTTTGGGTGAATTTCAGGGATTTTTTTGGGATTTTTTGGGTGAATTTGTGGGTTTTTGGGGGATTTTTTTGGATGATTTTTGGACGTTTTTAGGTGATTTTGGGGTGATTTTTGGGTTTTTGCGTGAATTTTGGGTGATTTTTTGAGGCTTTTTGGAGTGAATTTTGGGTGATTTTTGGGGGCAGATTGGGATGAATTTGGGAGTTTTTTGGGGATTTTTTGTGGATTTTTTGGGTTTTTTGGGATGATTTTTGGAGGTTTTTTAGGTGATTTTTGGGTGTTTTTAGGTCATTTTTGGTTGATTTTTGGGAGTTTGGGGGTGATTTTTGGGGGTTTTTTCGGGGTGATTTTGGGGTGATTTTTGGGGTGATTTTTGGGGTGAGATTGAGATGAATTTGGGGGTTCCTTTGGGATTTTTGCTCATTTTGGGATGATTTTGGAGATTTTTAGGTGATTTTGGGGTTTTGGGTGATTTTTGGGGTGAATTTTAGGGGGTTTGGGGTGAATTTTGGGGGATTTTGGGGGATTTTTGGCGGGTGATTGGGATGAATTTGGCGACTATTTTGGGGATTTTGGGATGATTTTGGGGTTTTTAAAGTGATTTTTAGGGGTTGTGGGGTGATTTTTGGGGATTTTGAGTGATTTGGGGCTGATTTTTGGGTGAATTTTGGGGGCAGTTTTGAGTGACTTTTGGGTGATTTTTGGGGTTTTTGGGGTGAATTTTGGGATGTTTCTGGGAGAATTTTGGGGGTTTTGGGGTGATTTTGAGGCGATTTTTTTGAGATTTTTTGGCGGAGACTGGGATGAATTTTGAGGGTTTTTGAGGGATTTTTGGTGATTTTTGGCAGATTTTTTAGGTGATTTTGGGACGATTTTTGGATGTTTTTAGGTGATTTTTTGGGTGATTTTTGGGGTGATTTTTGGGGATTTTGAGGGGGTTTTTTGAGTGATTTTTGTGGAGTTTTTAGAGTGTTTTGGGGTGTTTTAGGGTGGTTTTTGGGATATTTTTGGGTATTTTTTGGGCGTTTTTGAGGTGGTTTTTGGGTATTTTGATGTGTTTTTGGGTGTTTTTGGGGTGTTTTTGGGTATTTTGGGGGTGGTTTTGGGGTATTTTGGGGATTTTAGAGTGTTTTTGGGTTATGTTTGAGGTATTTTTCCGAGTATTTTTTGGGTATTTTGGGCTGGTTTTGGGGGTAATTTGGGAGAGTTTTTTGGGGTATTTTTGTGGAATTTTTGGGAGGAATTTTGGGGTGGTTTTGGGGTGGTTTCAGGATATTTTTTGGGCTGTTTTTTGATTGTTTTTGGGGTATTTTTGGGGTGGGTTTGGGTTATTTTTGGGTATTTTCGGGGTGTTTTGGGGGTGGTGTTTTGAGTGTTTTTGGGGCTGGTTTTGGGGTGGTTTTGGGTATTTTTGGGGTGTTTTTGGAGCTGTTTTTGGGGTGGTTTCAGGACATTTTTGGGTATTTTTGGGGCTGTTTTTGGGGTGGTTTCAGGATATTTTTGGGGCTGTTTTAGGATATTTTGGGTGGTTTTGGGGTTGGTTTCAGGATACTTTTGGGTATTTTGGGGCTGTTTTTGGGGCTGTTTTAGGGTATTTTTGGGGGCTCTTTTAGGGTATTTTTGGGGCTGTTTTGGGGTGGTTTCAGGACAGTTTTGGGCTGGTTTTTGGGGGCTGCTTTCGGGTGGTTTCCAGGATATTTTTGGGGCTGTTTTAGGATATTTTTGGGTGTTTTTGGCGCTGTTTTTGGGGTAATTTCAGGACATTTTTGGGCTGTTTTAGGGTATTTTTGGGGCTGTTTTTGGGGTGGTTTCAGGATATTTTTGGGTATTTTTGGGGCTGTTTTTGGGGTGGTTTCAGGATATTTTTGGGTATTTTTGGGGCTGTTTTTGGGGTGGTTTCAGGACATTTTGGGCTGTTTTAGGGTATTTTGGGGCTGTTTTTGAGGCGGTTTCAGGATATTTTTAGGTTGTTTTATGATATTTTGGGTGGTTTTGGGGCTGTATTTGGGGTAATTTCAGGACATTTTTGGGCTGTTTTAGGGTATTTTTGGGGCTGTTTTTGGGGTGGTTTCAGGACATTTTTGGGCTGGTTTTGGGGCTGTTTTTGGGTATTTTTGGCCTGTTTTGGGGTATTTTTGGGTGTTTTGGGGCTGTTTTGGGGTGGTTTCAGGACGCTTTTGGGGCTGTTTTAGGGTATTTTTAGGCTGTTTTCGGGGCTGTTTTTGGGTGTTTTGGGGTATTTTAGGGTGTTTTGGGGCTGTTTTGGGGCTGTTTTTGGGCTGGTTTCAGGACGCTTTTGGGGCTGTTTTGGGGTATTTTTGGGCTGTTTTCGGGGCTGTTTTTGGGGCTGTTTCGGGTCCCACCTGCAGCAGCCGAGCGGCCACGGCCACGATCTGCGGGAAGGCGGCGACGGAGCCGCGGAAGCGCTCCTGGAGATCGCAGAGGAACAGCACCGAGGAGGCCGGGGAGGGAGCCAACCGCGGCCGGGGGCGCCATGGGCGCACCTGGGCACACCTGGGCACACCTGGGCACACCTGGGCACACCTGGGGACACCTGGGGACAAACAGGGACACGGCTGGGAACAGCACCGAGGAGCCCGGGGAGGGCCAGCCGCGGCCGGGGGCGCCATGGGCACACCTGGGCACACCTGGGCGCACCTGGGCACACCTGGGCACACCTGGGCACACCTGGGCGCACCTGGGGACAGGCACAGACACACCTGAGGCACCTCAGGGACACCCGGGGACACTCCGGGGTCACCCCGGGGTCACCTGGGCACGTGCGGGGGGCGCGGGCCGCCCGTCGGGCACGTGACGCGCCCGTGACGCACCTGAGCGCACCTGGGCGGGGTCACGTGACCCCTCCCAGACCCTCCCCCGCCCCCGCACCCACCTGCGGCCGCTCCGCGCGCGGAACACGTGACTGCCGCCCCCACGTGACCGCCCCAGGCCGCAGCCAATCAGCGCCTCCCTCGCGCCCGCCCGCAGCCAATCAACGCCTCCTCGCCCCCGCCCGCAGCCAATCAGCGCCTCCTCCGCTCGAAGCCAATCAGCGCCTCCACCGCCAGCAGCTGCAGCCAATCAGCACCTCCTCGCTCGCAGCCAATCAGCGCCTCCCCGCCTGTAGCCAATCAGCGCCTCCCGCGGCCGCAGCCAATCAGCGCCTCCCCGCTCGCAGCCAATCAGCGCCTCCCGCGGCCGCAGCCAATCAGCACCTCCTCCGCCCGCTGCCAATCAGCGCCTCCCTCGCTCCGCCCGCTACCAATCAGCGCCTCTCGCGGCCGCAGCCAATCAGTGCCTCCCCGCTCGAAGCCAATCAGCGCCTCCACCGCCGGCAGCTGTAGCCAATCAGCGCCTCCCCGCCCGCAGCCAATCAGCGCCTCCCCGCTCGCAGCCAATCAGCGCCTCCCGCGGCCGCAGCCAATCAGCGCCTTCCGCACCCTCGGCCACAGCCAATCAGCACCTCCCCCGCCCGCAGCCAATCAGCGCCTCCCTCGCCCGCAGCCAATCAGCGCCTCCCTCGCCCGCAGCCAATCAGCGCCTTTCTCCCCCGCGGCCGCAGCCAATCGGGAGGCGCCGCTCGGCTCCGGCCAATCAGAGCGCGAGGGGGCGGGGCCGGGCGTGAGGGGAGCGCCGGGCTCGCGGCCAAAGTGGCTGAAATTAGCCAAAAATTGCCGAAATTCTCCCCAAAATCTCCCAAAATTCTCCCCAAAATCACCCGAATTCACCCCAAATCACCCGGATTCATCCCAAATCACCCGAATTCACCTCAAAATCGCGGCGATTCGCCCCAAATCCGCCATTGCTCGCCAAAGTCTCCCGTTCCCGGTAGCTCCGCAGTTACCGACCCCGAACGGCGCCGGGACCCCAAAATTCACCCAAATTCACCCAAAATCGCCCCAAAATCACCCAAAATTAACCCAAAATCACCCAAAATTCAACCCCAAAATCACCCAAATTCACCCCAAATTCACCCAAGATTCACCGCAAAATTCACCCCAAAATTCACCCCAAAATTCACCCCAAAATCACTCAAAATTTACCCAAAATTCACCCAAAATTCGTCCCAAAATCAATCAAAATTCACCCCAAAATTCACCAAAATTCGCCCCAAAATTCACCCCAAATCGCTCCAAAATCACTCAAAGTCACCCCAAAATCCCCCAAAATTCAGCCAAAACTCACCCCAAAATTTACCCTAAAATTCACCCCAAAATCAACCAAAATTCACCCTAAAATACCCCAAAATTCACACCAAAATTCACACCAAAATTCAGCCTCAAAATCACTCAAAATTTACCCGAAATTCACCCAAAATTCACCCCAAAATTCACCCAAATTCACCCCAAAATCAACCAAAATTCACCCCAAAATACCCCAAAATTTACCCCAAAATACCCCAAAATTCACCCAAAATAACTCAAAATTCACCTAAAATCATCCAAAATTCACCCCAAATTCGCCTAAAATCACCCAAAATTCACCCCAAAATTCACCCCCAAAATTCAACTAAAATTCACACCAAAATTCACACCAAAATCACTCAAATTTCCAGAATTCACCCAAAATTCACCCCAAAATTCAGCCAAAATTCACCCCAAATCACCCAAAATTCACCCAAAATTCACCCAAAATTCACCCAAAATCTCCCAAATTCACCGCTATTCAGCGTTACCGACCCCAAAACGCCCCAAAATCCCCTTTAAGCCCCCAAAACCCGTCAGGATCCCCAAAAACCCCTTAAATCCTTCCGGGACCCCCAAAATCCGCTTCTAATACCCCAAAACCCCTCGGGACCCCAAAATCCCTTCAGACCCCCAAACCCCCAAAACAACCCCCAAAATCTTCCCAGAACCCCAAAATCTCCTCAGGACCCCCAAAACACCCCTTAAATCCTCCCCGAGCCCCAAAATCCGCTTCTAAATCCCCCAAAACCCCTCAGGACCCCCAAAATCCCCTTTAACCCCCCCAAACCCCTTGGGACCCCCAAGTCCCGCCCCAGGACCCCAAAATCCCCTTTAATCCCCCCAAACCCCCCTCAGCACCCCAAAATCCCCTTCTAGACCCCCAAACCCCTCGGGATCCCCAAATCATCCCCAAAATCCCGCCCCAGGACCCCAAAATCCCATTTAATCCCCCCAAACCCCTCAGGACCCCCCAAAACACCCCAAAAACCCACCCCGGAACCCTAAAATCCCCTTTAACCCCCCCAAAACCCCCTCGGGACCCCCAAAATCCTGCCCCAGGACCCCAAAATCCCACCCCAGAACCCCAAAATCGCTTCCAACCCCCCAAAACTCCCCAGGACCCCCAAAATCCCTTCCAGCCCCCCCAAAACCCCTCAGGATCCCCGAAAATCGCCTTTAAGCCCCCAAAACCCCCTCAGCACCCCAAAATCCCGCCCTAGCACCCCAAAATCCCCTTTAACCCCCCAAAACCCCCTCAGGACCCCCAAAATCCCTTTAACCCCCAAAATCCCCTTTAACCCCCCCAAAAACCCCCTCGGGACCCCCAAAATCCCTTTAACCCCCAAACCCCCTCAGGACCCCCAAAATCCCGCTCCAGCACCCCAAAATCCCTTTAACCCCCAAAACCCCTCGGGACCCCCAAAATCCCCTTTAACCGCCCCAAAACCCCTCGGAATCCCCAAAATTACCTTTCCCCCCCAAACCCCCTCGGGGCCCCCCAAAATCCCTCCCCAGAACCCCCAAATCCCACCCCAGCACCCCAAAATCCCCTTTAACCCCCCAAAACCCCTCGGGACCCCCAAAATCCCCTTTAACCCCCCAAAACCCCCTCAGGACCCCCAAAATCCCCTTTAACCCCCCAAAACCCCCTCGGGACCCCCAAAATCCCTCCCCAGAACCCCCAAATCCACCCCAGCACCCCAAAATCCCCTTTAACCTCCCCAAAACCCCCTCAGGACCCCCAAAATCCCCTTTAACCCCCCCCAAAAACCCCCGAAAATACAGCCCCAGCACCCCAAAATCCCGTCCCAGAACCCCAAAATCCCCTTTAACCCCCCAAAACCCCTCGGGACCCCCAAAATCCCTCCCCCAGCACCCCAAATCCCCTTTAATCCCCCCAAAACCCCCGAAAATGCAGCCCCAGCACCCCAAAAATCCCGCCCCCAGCACCCCCAAATCCCACCCCAGCACCCCAAAATCCCCTTTAACCCCCCAACCCCCCTGGGGACCCCCAAAATCCCTTAGGACCCCCAAATCCCGCTCAGGACACCAAAATCCCTTCAGCCCCCAAAACCCCTCAGGACCCCCAAAATCCCTTTCCCCCCAAAGCCCCTCAGGACCCCCAAAATCCTCCCCAGAACCCCCAAACCCCACCCCCAGCACCCCAAAATCCTTTAACCCCCCAAAACTCCCCAGAACCCCCAAAATCCCTTTAGCCCCCCAAAATCTCCCCCAGGACCCCCAAAATCCCCTTTAACCCCCAAAACCCCTCAGGACCCCCAAAATCCTTGCCCCCCAAGCCCCCAGACCCCAAAATCCCTTTAACCCCCAAAACCCCCTCAGGACCCCCAAAATCCCTTTAACCCCCCAAAACCCCATCCCCCAGAACCCCAAAATCCCCTTTAACCCCCCAAACCCCTCAGGACCCCCAAAATCCCTTTAACCCCCAAAATCCCCAAAATCCCGCCCCAGGACCCCCAAAATCCCCTTTAACCCCCCAAAACCCCCTCAGGACCCCCAAAATTCCCTTAAACCGCCTCAGACCCCCAAAACCTGCCCCAGGACCCCCAAAAATCCCCTTTAACCCCCCAAAACCGCCTCAGAACCCCCAAAATCCCCTTTAACCCCCCAAAACCCCCTCAGGACCCCCAAAATCCCCTTTCCCCCCCGAGAACCCCCTCAGGACCCCCAAAATCCCTCCCCAGAACCCCCAAATCCCACCCCAGCACCCCCAAAATCCCCTTTAACCCCCTAAACGCCCTCGGGACCCCAAAATTCCCCAAAACCGCCTCAGGACCCCCAAAATCCCCTCAGGACCCCCAAAATCCCCTTTAACCCCCCAAAACCCCCTGGGGACCCCAAAATCCTCTTCTAACCCCCAAACTCCCCCAGAACCCCAAAATCCCCTTCCAACCCCCAAAACCCCTCAGGACCCCCAAAATCCCCTTTAACCCCCCCAAAACCCCTCAGGACCCCCAAAATCCTTTAACCCCCCAAAACCCCCTCAGGACCCCCAAAATCCCGCCCCAGAACCCCAAAATCCCCTTTAACCTCCCCCAAAACCCCAAAATCACGGAACCCCAATCCCTTAACCCCTAACCCCTCACCCCAAATCCCGCCCCAGAACCCCCAAAATCCCTTAACTCCCCAAAATCCCAAAATCCCACTGGAACCCCCAAAATCCCTCTAACCCCCTCAGGACCCCAGAATCCCGCCCCAAAATCCTGCCCCAGGACCCCAAAATCCCTTTAACCCCCCAACCCCTCAGGACCCCGAAATCCGCCCCAGAATCCCAAATCCCTTTAACCCCCAAAACTCCCCCGATCCGCCCCAGAACCCCAAAATCCTTTAACCCCCCAAAACCCCCAAAATCCTGCCCCAGAACCCCAAAATCCTTTACCCCTAACCCCCCTAAAACCCCCTCAGGACCCCCAAAATCCCTCCCCAGCACCCCAAAATCCCTTTAACCCCCAAAACCGCCTCAGGACCCCCAAAATCCTTTACCCCCAAACCCCCTCAGGACCCCAAAATCCCTCCCTCAGGAACCCCAAAATCCCTTTCCAGAACCCCCAAACCCCCTCGCGACCCCCAACCGCCCCCAAACCGCCGTTACCGCCGTTCCCCGTCCGTTACCCCCAAAAACCCCTCAAAAAACCCCCAAAAACCCCGCCATGCGCTCCGCGCCGCTCTGAGCGCTGCTGCTGGCCGCGCTGTGCCTCGGCCCGGGGGTCCGCGGCTCCCAGGGGTCCCGGGGGTCCCAGGGTTCCGGGGGTCGCGGGGTCGCGGGCTGCGTGCTGTGCGACCCCGCGGCGGGCGCGGCGCTGGGGGAGCTGCTGGGGCCGTTCCTGGCGCGGGCGCTGCCCGGCGAGCCCGGGATGCGGGGGCGGCTCGGGAGCCTCGTGCTGCGCGGCGTGCTGGGGCTGGCGAGGCTGCCCGCGACCCCGCAGCTTCATGGGGGTCATCGGTGCGTGAGACCCTCCCCAAATTAGCGTGAACCCGACCTAGAGACCCCAAACCCAACCAGGACCCCAAAACCTCCTCAAACCCTGCTGAATCCCCTCCCCGGGACCGCAAAATGTCCTCAAACCCTGCCAAAATCACCTGCCGAGAGACCCCCGCAGCTTCATGGGGGTCATCGGTGCGTGAGACCCTCCCAAATTACCCTGGGTCTGATATGGGACCCCAAACCCAACCGGGACCCCCAAAATGTTCCCAAATCCTGCCAAAATTCCCTCCCCGGGACCTACAAATGTCCTCAAATCTTGCCAAAATCACCTGCCCAGGGACCCCCGCAGCTTCATGGGGTCATCGGTGCGTGAGACCCCTCCCAAATTAGCCTGGGTCTGATCCAGGACCCCAAACCAACCAACACCCAAACCCAACCGGGACCCCAAAACCTCGTCAAATCCTGCCTAAATCCCCTCCCGGGACCGCAAAATGTCCTCAAACCCTGCCAAAATCACCTGCCCCGCGACCCCCGCAGCTTCATGGGGGTCATCGGTGCGTGAGACCCCTCCCCAAATTACCCTGAGACCCCCCAAACCGGCCCTGAGACACCCCAAACCCAACCGGGACCCCAAAAACTTACCCTCCCCGGGACCCCAAACCTCCTCAAACCCGACCAAAATCACCTGCCCAGGGACCCCCGCAGCTTCATGGGGGTCATCGGTGCGTGAGACCCCTCCCCAAATTACCCTGGGTCTGATATGGGACCCCCAAACCGGCCCGGGACCCCCAAACCAACCGGGACCCCAAAACCTCCTCAAACCCTGCCTGGGATCCTCCCGGGACCGCAAATGTCCTCAAACCCTGCCAAAATCACCTGCCGAGAGACCCCCGCAGCTTCATGGGGGTCATCGGTGCGTGAGACCCTCCCCAAATTATAACGACCTGAAACCGACCTCTGGGACCCCAAACCCAACCGGGACCCCAAAATGTCCTCAAATCCTGCCAAAATCCCACCCTGCCGAGAGACCCCGCAGCTTCATGGGGGTCATCGGTGCGTGAGACCCTCCCAAATTAGCCTGAGACCTCCCAAACCGGCCCTGAGACCCCAACCGGGACCCCAAAACCTCGGGGACCTCAAACCTCCTAACCCTCCCCGGGACCCCAAAACCTCCTCAAACCCTACCAAAATCACCTGCCCAGGGACCCCCGCAGCTTCATGGGGGTCATCGGTGCGTGAGACCCCTCCCAGAATTAACCTGGGGTCTGATATGGGGACCCCAAAACCCAACCGGGACCCCAAACCCAACCGGGACCCCAAAACTTACCCTGCCCGGGACCCCAAACCTCCTCAAACCCTGCCAAAATCCTGCCCGGGACCCCGCAGCTTCATGGGGGTCATCGGTGCGTGAGACCCCTCCCAAAATTACCCGTGAGACCCCCAAACCGGCCTGAGACACCCAAACCCAACCGGGACCCCAAAACCTCCTCAAATCCTGCCTAAATCCCCTCCCCGGGACCGCAAAATGTCCTCAAACCCTGCCAAAATCACCTGCCCAGGGACCCCCGCAGCTTCATGGGGGTCATCGGTGCGTGAGACCCCTCCCAAATTAGCCTGGGTCTGATCCAGGACCCCAAACCCAACCGGGACCCCAAAATGTTCTCAAATCCTACCTAAATCCCTCCCGGGACCGCAAAATGTCCTCAAATCTTGCCAAAATCACCTGCCGAGAGACCCCTGCAGCTTCATGAGGGTCATCGGTGCGTGAGACCCCTCCCAAATTACCCTGGGTCTGATCCAGGACCCCAAACCCAACCAGGACCCCAAAATGTTCTCAAATCCTACCAAAATCCCCTCCACGGGACCCCAAATTCCCCTGCCCAGGGACCCCCGCAGCTTCATGGGGGTCATCGGTGCGTGAGACCCCTCCCCAAATTATCCTGAGACCCCCCAAACCGGCCCTGAGACACGCAAACCCAACCGGGACCCCCAAACCTCCTCCATGGGATCCCAAAATCCCTCCCGGGACCCTAAAACCCCTAACTCCGCCCTGAACCCTTCATGGGGGTCATCGGTGCGTGAGACCCCTCCCCAAATTACCCTGGGTCTGATATGGGACCCCCAAACCCAACCGGGACACCCCAAACCCAACCGGGACCCCAAAACTTACCCTGCCCGGGATCCCAAACCCTCCTCAAACCCTGCCAAAATCCCTGCCCGGGACCCCCGCAGCTTCATGGGGGTCATCGGTGCGTGAGACCCCTCCCCAAATTATCCTGAGACCCCCAAACCGGCCCTGAGACACCCAAACCCAACCGAGACCCCAAAATGTCCTCAAATCCTCCCAAAATCCCTCCACGGGACCCCAAAATCCCTGCCCAGGGACCCCGCAGCTTCATGGGGGTCATCGCTGTGTGAGACCCTCCCCGAATTAGCGTAAACCGGCTCTGAGACCCCAAACCCAACCGGGACCCCAAAATGTCCTCAAACCCTACCTAAATCCCTCCCGGGACCCCAAACCCTCCTCAAACCCGACCAAAATCACCTGCCCAGGGACCCCTGCAGCTTCATGGGGTCATCAGTGCGTGAGACCCTCCCCAAATTATCCTGAGACCCCCAAACCGGCCCTGAGACCCCCAAACCCAACCGGGACCCCAAAACTTACCCTCCCGGGACCCCAAACCTCCTCAAACCCTACCAAAATCCCCTGCCCCAGGGACCCCGCAGCTTCATGGGGTCATCGGTGCGTGAGACCCTCTCCCAAATTACCCTGAGACCCCCAAACCGGCCCTGAGACACCCAAACCCAACCGGGACCCCAAAACCTCCTCCATGGGGATCCCAAAATCCCCTCCCCGGGACGGCAAAATGTCCTCAAATCTTGCCAAAATCACCTGCCCGGGGACCCCCGCAGCTTCATGGGGGTCATCGGTGCGTGAGACCCTCCCCGAATTACCCTGGGTCTGATATGGGACCCCAAACCTAACCGGGACCCCAAAACCCAACCGGGACCCCAAAACTTACCCTGCCCGGGACCCCAAACCTCCTCAGAACCCTACCAAAATCCCCTGCCCAGGGACCCCGCAGCTTCATGGGGGTCATCGGTGCGTGAGACCCCTCCCAAATTATCCTGAGACCCCCAAACTGGCCCGGGACCCCAAAACCTCCTCCATGGGGATCCCAAATGTCCTCAAATTCCCTCCCGGGACCCCAAAATCCCCTGTCCGCGACCCCCGCAGCTTCATGGGGGTCATCGGTGCGTGAGACCCCTCCCCAAATTACCCTGGGTCTGATATGGGACCCCCAAACTGGCCCGGGACCCCAAACCGGCTCTGAGACACCCAAACCGAACCGGGACCTCAAAATCCCTCCATGGGACCCCAAAATCTCCTCGCATCCCCCTGGTTCCGTAAATCCCCCGCAGACCCCTCCCCAGATTCCCTTCCCCGAATCCCCCAAATCCTCCCTCGACCCCAAATCCTCCCAAATTTTCCCCAACCCCCCGGGGTGCCCCAAAATTCATCCCAAAACCCGGAGAGGGGAGGGGGGGGGGATTTAGGGGATGGGAATTTAGAGGAATTGGGGGATTTTAAAAATTTAGGGGATTTTGGGACGAGGATTTTGAGAATTTGGGGGATTGGGGGGATTTTGGGAATTTGGGAGTATTTTGGGGGATTTTTGGGGGTTTTTGGGGAGGATTTTGAGTGATGATTTGGGGAGATTTGGGGGATTTAGTGAGGATTTTTGGGGGATTTTGGGAGATTTTGGGGGATTTAGTGAGGATTTTGTGGGGGATTCTGTGGGGGATTTTGGGGAGGATTTTTGGAGAATTTGGGGAGGATTTTGGAGTGATGATTTTGGGGGATTTTGGGGGATTTAGTGAGATTTGGGGGATTTTGGGAGAGATTTCAGTGAAGATTTTGGGGGATTTTGGGGGGATTTAGTGAGGATTTTGGGGGTGTTTAGTGAGGATTTTAGGGGGGTTTAATGAGGATTTTGGGGGGTTTAGTGAGGATTTTGGGGGGTTTAGGGGTTTAGTGAGGATTTGGGGGGATTTTGGGGAGTTTTGGGGGATTTTGGGAGGATTTAGTGAGGATTTTGGGGGATTTAATGAGGAGTTTGGGGAGATTTTGGGAGGATTTGGGGGGATTTAGTGAGGATTTTTGGGGAATTTTGGGGAGGATTTTGGGGATTTTGGGCGGGATTTTTGGGAGGATTTTGGAGATGATGATTTTGGGGGTTTAGTGAAGATTTGGGGGGTTTGAGGGGATTTAATGAGAATTTCGGGAGGTTTAATGAGGATTTTGGGGAGATTTTGGGGGGGATTTTGGGGGTTTTAGGGGATTTAGTGAGGATTTGGGGGATTTTGGGGGATTTTGGGAGGATTTGGAGTGATGATTTTGGGGGGTTTAGTGAAGATTTAGGGGAGTTTGGGGGATTTAATGAGGATTTTCAGGGGGTTTAATGAGGATTTTGGGGATTTTGGGGGATTTTAGTGAGGATTTGGGGGATTTTAGGGAGTTTTGGTGAGGATTTTGGGAGATTTTGGGGGATTTTTGGGGATTTAATGCGGATTTTAGGGGGATTTAATGAGGATTTTGGGGGCTTTAGTGAGGATTTTGGGGGTTTGGGGGTTTGTGAGATTTAGTGAGGATTTGGGGGATTTTTGGGGAGATTTAGTGAGGATTTTGGGGGGTTTAATGAGGATTTTGGGGGATTTTGGGGCAGATTCAGTGAGGATTTGGGGGATTTAGTGATGATATGGGGGCTTGGGGGATTTTGGGGGATTTTGGGAAATTTTGTGGATTTTGGGGGGATTTTGGGGGGTTTAGTGAGGATTTGGGGGGCTTATGTGAGGATTTTGGGGGGTGTTTTGGGGGATTTATGGATTTTGGGGGGATTTTGTGGATTTTGGGGGATTTTGGGGGGTTAATGAGGATTTTGGGGGGGATTTTGGGGGGAGATTCAGTGAGGATTTTGGGGGATTCAGTGAGGATTTTGGGGAGATTTTGGGGGATTTTGGGGGGTTTTAGTGAGGATTTGGGGGGATTTTAGGGGAATTTTGGGGGATTTTGTGGATTTTGGGGGGATTTTGGGATTTATGGATTTTTGGGGGGATTTTGGGGGATTTTGGGGGATTTTGGGGGATTTCGGGGATTTTGGGGGGATTTTAGGGATTTTGGGGGGATTTTGTGGATTTTGGGGGGGATTTTGGGGGATTTTGGGGGGATTTTGGGGGGATTTTGGGATTTATGGATTTTGGGGGATTTTGTGAATTTTGGGTGGGATTTTGGGGATTTTGGGCCCCTGACCCCGCCCCCAGACCAGGCCACCCTGGACGAGGCCTCGCTGCAGTTCCGCCGGACTCTGGCCAAGGTCATGGCCCAGGACACCCGAGGTGACCCCAAAACCAGGGGAACCCCAAAAATCCGACCTAAAAACCCCCGGGGACCACGGGGTTAATCGGGATTTATTTTGGTTTTATTTGGGTTAAATTGGGTTTTTATTGGGGTTTAATTGGGGTTTTATTTGGGTTTAATTTGGTCATTTTGGGGGATTTATTTGGATTTTTATTTGGGTTTATTTTGGTTTTTATTGGGGTTTAATTGGGGTTTTTTTGGGGGTTTAATTGGGGTTTAATTGGGGTTTAATTGGGGTTTAATTTGGTCATTTTGGGGGATTTATTTGATTTTTTATTTGGTTTAATTGGGGTTTTATTTGAGTTTAATTGGGGTTAATTGGGGTTTAATTTGGTCATTTTGGGGGATTTATTTGGATTTTTATTTGGGTTTATTTTGGTTTTTATTGGGGTTTAATTGGGGTTTAATTGGGGTTTAATTTGATCATTTTGGGGGATTTATTTGAGTTTTTATTGAGTTTAATTGGGGTTTTATAGGGGTTTAATTGGGTTTTATTGGGGGTTAATTTGGTCTTTTTGGGGGATTTGTTTGGGTTTTCATTTGGGTTTATTTTGGTTTTTATTTGGGTTAAATTGGGTTTTATTGGGGTTAAATTGGGGTTTAATTGGGGTTTAATTGGGTTTTTATTGGGGTTTAATCGGGTCATTAATTCTGGACCTTAATGGGGTTAATTGCGGGGTCATGGGGTCACTTATTAGGATTTTTCGGGTCTTTTTTGGGGATTTTTGGGGTAAGTTTTTGGGATTTTTATCTCATTTTTGGGGATTTTTATCTCATTTTTTGGGGTTTTTTGGGACAATTTTTTGGGATTTTTAATATCTTTTTTTTTTTGGGATTTTTATCTCATTTTTTGGGATTTTTATCTCATTTTTTGGGATTTTTATCTCATTTTTTTGGGGATTTTTGAGGTAATTTTTGGGATTTTTATCTCATTTTTTGGGGATTATTGGGGTAATTTTTGGGGATTTTTATCTCATTTTTGGGGTAATTTTTTGGGATTTTTATCTCATTTTTTGAGGATTTTTATCTCATATTTTGGAGATTTTTGGGGTAATTTTTTGGGATTTTTATCTCATTTTTTTGGGGATTTTTGGGGCAATTTTTTGGGATTTTTAACATCTTTTTTTGGGGATTTTTATCTCATTTTTGGGGATTTTTATCTCATTTTCTGGAGATTTTTGGGGCAATTTTTTTTAATATTTATCTCATTTTTTGGGGGATTTTTGGGGCAATTTTTGTGATTTTTATCTAATTTTTTGAGATTTTTGGGATAATTTTTTTGGGATTTTTATCTCATTTTTGGGGGATTTTGGGGCAATTTTTTGGATTTTTATCTCATTTTTTGGGGATTTTTATCTCATTTTTTGAGTATTTTTTGGGTAATTTTTAGGGGATTTTTGTCTCTTTTTTTGGGGATTTTTGGGGTAATTTTTGGGGAATTTTATCTCTTTTTTTTATTTTTATCTCATTTTTGGGGGATTTTTATCTCATTTTCTGGAGATTTTTGGGGCAATTTTTTTATATTTATCTCATTTTTTGGGGATTTTTATCTCATTTTTGGGATTTTTATCTCTTTTTTGGAGATTTTTGGGGAAATTTTTTGGATTTTTATCTCATTTTTTTGGGATTTTTGCGGTAATTTTTGGGATTTTTATCTCATATTTTGGAGATTTTTGGGGTAATTTTTTGGGATTTTTATCTCTTTTTTTGGGATTTTTGAGGTAATTTTTTGAGGATTTTTATCTCATTTTTTGGGGACTTTTGGGGTAAGTTTTTGGGATTTTTATCTCTTTTTTTGGGCTTTTTGGGGTAATTTTTGGGGTATTTTTATCTCATTTTTGGGGATTTTTATCTCATTTTTTGGGGATTTTTGGGGCAATTTTTTGGGATTTTTAACATCTTTTTTTGGGGATTTTTATCTCATTTTTGGGGATTTTTATCTCATTTTTTGGCGATTATTGGGGTAATTTTTGGAGGATTTTTATCTCATTTTTTGGGGATTTTTGGGGCAATTTTTTGGGATTTTTAACATCTTTTTTTGAGGATTTTTATCTCATTTTTTGGAGATTTTTGGGGAAATTTTTTCGAGTTTTTATCTCATTTTTTGGGGGATTTTTGGGGCAAATTTTGTGATTTTTATCTAATTTTTGGAGATTTTTGGGATAATTTTTTGGGATTTTTATCTCATTTTTTGGGGATTTTTATCTCATTTTTGGGGGATTTTTATCTCATTTTTGGGGGATTTTTATCTCATTTTTGGGGGATTTTTATCTCATTTTTGGGGATTTTTATCTCATTTTTTGGGATTTTTATCTCATTTTTGGGGGATTTTTATCTCATTTTTTTGGGTTTTATCTCATTTTTGGGGGTCATTTGGGGGTGATTATTTGAGTCATTTTCAGACATTTTGGGCTCATTTTTGGGCGCATTTCACCATCATTTTTTAGAGATTTAAATCCCATTTCCAGCATTTCTTTTCGCTCTCATTAACTCCAGACCCGTTAATTGGGTGCAATTCCGTTAATTGGGGGGTCAGTTCCTCATTGGGGACCCCTCCCCAACCCCGAGACCCCCAAAAACTCCCAAAAATTCCCGAAATTCCCAAATTTGCGCAGACGAGCGGATCTACCAGGAGATGCTCTGGGCCATGCACGAGATCAAGGCGGATTTCGAGCGGCTCATGCGGCGCTTCCAGAGGCAGGGTGGGCGCGGGACCCCAAAATCCCCCAAAACCCCCGGGATTCGCCGGTGGGACCCCAAAAATCCTCCCCAAAAATCCTCCCCATGGGACCCCTAAAAATCCCCCAAAATCCCCCGGATTCGCTCTGGAACCCCCAAAAATCCTCCCCAAAATCCTCCCAGGGACCCCCAAAATCCCCCGGAATTTGACCTGGGACGCCCCAAAATCCTCCCCAAAATTCTACCCTGGGACCCCCAAAATCCCAAAAATCCCCCAGGATTCGCCACAGGACCCCCAAAATCCTCCCAAAAATCCCCAAAATCCCCCAGAATTTGCCCTATGACCCCCAAAATCCCCGGGATTCGTCCTGGGACTCCCAAAAATCCTCCCAAAATTCCTCCCTGGGACCCCAAAAATCCCCAAAATCCCCCGGGATTCGCCCTGGGACCCCCAAAATCCTTCCCAAAAATCCTCCCATGGGGACCCCCAAAATCCCCCAAAATCCCTCCCGAAATTCACCCTGGGACCCCAAAACCCCGGAATTTGACCTGGGACCCCCAAAAATCCTCCCAAAATTCCTCCCCTGGAAAACCCCAAAATCCCCAAAAATCCTCCCGAAATGCGCCCCTGGGACCCCCAAAAATCCCCCAAAATCCCCCGGGATTCGCCCTGGGACCCCCAAAATCCTCCCCAAAAATCCTCCCATGGGACCCCCAAAACCCCCAAAAATCCCCCCGGAATTCGCAGTGGGACGCCCCAAAAATCCTCCCCAAAAATCTTCCCATGGGAACCCCCAAAAATCCCCAAAATCCCCCGGGATTCGCCCTGGGACCCCAAAATCCTCCCCAAAATCCTCCCATGGGACCCCC
The DNA here is from genome assembly GCA_034336685.1 of Luscinia luscinia. NCBI lineage: Eukaryota > Metazoa > Chordata > Aves > Passeriformes > Muscicapidae > Luscinia > Luscinia luscinia. The sequence continues at coordinate 227,465 of JAKWBO010000052.1, forward strand.
AAAATCCCCAAAATCCCCCGGGATTCGCCCTGGGACCCCAAAAATCCTCCCCAAAATCCTCCCATGGGACCCCCCAAAATCCCCAAAATCCCCCGGGGATTCGCCACGGGACCCCAAAAATCCTCCCCAAAATCGTCCCATGGGACCCCAAAAACCCCAAAAATCCCCCGGGATTCGCCCTGGGACCCCTAAAATCCCCCTGAAATTCCCCGGGACCCCTAAAAACCCCAAAATCCCCCCCGGGATTCGCCACGGGACCCCCAAAATCCTCTCCCAAAATCCCCAAAATCCCCCGGAATTTGCCCTGCGACCCCCAAAACCCCCAGGATTCGTCCTGGGACTCCCAAAAATCCTCCCCAAAATTCCTCCCTGGGACCCCAAAAATCCCCAAAATCCCCCCGGGATTCGCCCTGGGACCCCCAAAAATCCTCCCAAAAATCCTCCCATGGGACCCCCAAAAATCCCCCAAAATCCCCCGAAATTCACCCTGGGACCCCAAAACCCCCGAATTTGACCTGGGACGCCCCAAAATCCTCCCCAAAATTCCTCCCTGGAAAACCCCAAAATCCCCAAAATCCTCCCGAAATGCGCCCTGGGACCCCCAAAATCCCCCAAAATCCCCCCGGGATTCGCCCTGGGACGCCCTTAAAATCCTCCCAAAATCCTCCCATGGGACCCCCAAAACCCCCAAAATCCCCCGGAATTCGCAGTGGGATCGCCCCAAAAATCCTCCCCAAAAATCTTCCCATGGGAACCCCCAAAAATCCCAAAATCCCCCCGAAATTCACCCTGGGACCTCCCAAAATTCTTCCCTGGGACCCCCAAAAATCCCCCCGAAATTCGCCCTGGGACCCCCAAAAACCCCCAAAAATCCCCCGAAATTCACCCTGGGACCCCAAAACCCCCGGAATTTGACCTGGGACGCCCCAAAATCCTCCCCAAAATTCCTCCCTGAAACCCCAAAATCCCCAAAAATCCTCCCGAAATGCGCCCTGGGACCCCCAAAATCCCCCAAAATCCCCCGGCATTCAGCCTGGGAGCCCCTAAAATCCCCAAAAATCCCCCAGGATTCAGCCTGGGACCCCCAAAATCCCCTAAAATCCCTCCGGGATTCGTCCTGGGACCCCCAAAATCCTCCCAAAATTCCTTCCTGGGACCCCCAAAACTCCTCTGGGACCCTCCAAATCCACCCCCAGGACCCCCAAAAACCTCTCTGGGACCCCCAAAAACTCCTCTGGGACCACCAAACCCCACCCCGAGACCCCCAAAATCCCCGGGACCCCCAAAAACTCCTCTGGGACCCCCAAAATCCACCCCAGGAAGCCCCAAAATCCACCTCAGAACCCCTAAAATCCCCTGGGACCCCCAAAAACCTGCCAGGACCCCCTCAACCCACACCAGGACCCCAAAATCTCCCCAGGACCCCCCAAAACTCCTCTGGGACCCCCAAACCCCTCTGGGACCCCCAAAACTGCTCTGGGACCCCCAAACCCACCCCGAGACCCTAAAATCCCCCCAGGACCACCCAAACCCACTCCCAGGACCCCTAAAACTCTCTGGGACCCCCTAAACCCACCCTGAGATCCCCAAATCCACTCAGAACCCCCAGGTCCCTCGGGACCCCCAAAACCTCCTCTGGGACTCCCCAAATCCACTCTGGGACCCCCAAGAATCCACCCCAGAACCCCCAGATCCCCTCGGGACCCCCAAAACTCCTCTGGGACCCCCAAATCCACCCCAGGACCCCCAAAAACCCCTTTGGGACCCTCTCAAACCCACCCCGGGACCCCCGAAATCCACCCCGGGACTTCCAAACCCACCCCGGGACCCCCAAAACCTCTTCTGGGACTCCCCAAAACCCCTTTAGGATCCCCAAACCCACCTCGAGACCCCAAAATCCCCCAGGACCCCCCAAACCCAACCCCGGGAACCCCAAAATCCACCCCAGGAACCCCAAAATCCCTCAGGACCCCCAAACCCCCAACGCCACCTCCCCAAATCCCCTTTTTCACTCCCAGTGCCCCCCAAAATCTCTTTCTAACCCGAATTTTCCGTTTTTCTCTCAGTCTATTGCCCCAATAAATGCGGTAAGCGGGCTCGGGGGTCCGGGGGTTTTGGGGGTCCCGGGTGGGTTTGGGGGTCCTAGAGGATTTTTTGGGGTCTCGGGGTGGGTTTGGGGGTCCTGGGTGGGGTTTGAGGGTCCCGGGGATTTTGGGGTCCTGGGGTGGGTTTGGGGGTCCTGGGGTGGGTTTGGGGGTCTCGGGTGGGCTTTGGGGTCGTGGGTGGATTTGGGGGTCCTGGCTGGGTTTGGGGGGTCTCGGGGTGGATTTGGGGGGTCTTGGGTGGTTTGGGGGTCTCGGATGGGTTTAGGGGTCCTGGGGTGGATTTGGGGGTCTTGGGGTGGGTTTGGGGGTCCTAAGGTTGGTTTGGGGGTCCCGTGGATTTGGGGGTCTCTGGGTGGGTTTGGGGGTCCTGGGGTGGATTTGGGGGTCCCAGAGGAGTTTTGGGGGTCTCTGGGAGGATTTGGGGGTCCTGGTTGGGTTTGCAGGGGTCCGGGGTGGATTTGGGGGTCTCGGGTGGGTTTGGGGGTCCCGGGTGGTTTTTGGGGGTCCTGGGGTGAATTTGGGGGTCCCGAAGTGGATTTGGGGGCTCCTGGGGGATTTTGGGGGTCCTGGGGGATTTGGGGGTCCCGGGGTGGGTTTGAGGGGTCCCGGGGGATTTGGGGGTCCTGGGGTGGGTTTGGGGGTCCTGGGGTGGATTTGGGGGATCTCGGGGTGGGTTTGGGGGTCCTGGGGTGGATTTGGGGGTCCCAGAGGAGTTTTTGGGGGTCTCGGGAGGATTTGGGGGTCCTGGTTGGGTTTGCGGGGTCCGGGGTGGATTTGGGGGTCTCGGGGTGGGTTTGGGGGTCCCGGGGTGGTTTTTGGGGGTCCTGGGGTGAATTTGGGGGTCCCGAAGTGGATTTGGGGCTCCCGGGGATTTTGGGGGTCCCGGGGTGGGTTTGGGGGTCTCGGGGTGGGTTTGGGGATCCTGGGGTGGATTTGGGGGTCCCGGTTGGGTTTGGGGGGTCTCGGGGTGGGTTTGGGGGTGTTGGGGGATTTGGGGGGTCCTGGGGTGGGTTTGGGGGTCCCGGTTGGGTTTGGGGTGTCCCAGAGGAGTTTTGGGGGTCTCGGGGTGGATTTGGGGGTCTCGAGGTGGGTTTGGGGGGTGCCAGAGGAGTTTTGGGGTCCTGGGGGGATTTTGGGGTCCTGGTTGGGTTTGGGGGTCCTGGGGTGGGTTTGGGGGGTCCCGGGGTGGATTTTGGGGGTCCTGGGGTGGGTTTGGGGGCGTCCCGGGGGAATCTGGGGGTCCTGGGGTGGATTTGGGGGTCCCAGAGGAGTTTTTGGGGGGTCCCGGGGGGATTTTGGGGGTCCTGGTTGGGTTTGGGGGTCCCGGTTGGGTCTGGGGGTCCCGGGGTGGATTTGGGGGGTCCTGGGGTGGTTTGGGGGTCCTGGGGGGATTTGGGGGTCTTGGGGTGGGTTTGGGGGTCCCGGGGTGGGTTTGGGGGTCCTGGGGTGGATTTGGGGGTCCTGGTTGGGTTTGGGGGTCTCGGGGTGGGTTTGGGGGTCCTGGGGGATTTAGGGGTCTTGGGGTGGGTTTGGGGGTCTCGGGTGGGTTTGGGGGTCCTGGGGTGGATTTGGGGGTCTGGGGTGGGTTTGGGGGTCCTGGGGTGGATTTGGGGGTCCTGGTTGGGTTTTGGGGGTCCCGGGGGATTTGGGGGTCCTGGGGTGGGTTTGGGGGACCCGGGTGGGTTTGGGGGTCCTGGGGTGGATTTGGGGGTCCTGGGGTGGATTTGGGGGTCTCTGGGTGGGTCTGGGGGTCCCGGGGTGGGTTTGGGGGTGCCAGAGGAGTTTTGGGGGTCCCGGGGTGGGTTTGGGGGTCCCGGGGTGGTTTTTGGGGGTCCTGGGTGGATTTGGGGGTCCGGGAGAGATTTTGGGGGTCCCAGAGGAGTTTTTGGGGGTCCCGGGAGTGATTTGGCGGGTCCCAGAGGAGTTTTGGGGGTCCCGGGAGAGATTTGGGGGTCCCGGGGGTTTTGGGGGCCCCGGGGTGGTTTTGGGGGTCTCGGGGTGGGTTTGGGGGGTCCCGGTTGGTTTTGGGGGGTCCCAGAGCAGTTTTGGGGGTCTCGGGGTGGATTTGGGGGGTGCCAGAGGAGTTTTGGGGGTCCCGGAGAGATTTGGGGGTGCCAGAGGAGTTTTGGGGGTCTCGGGGTGGGTTTGGGGGTCCGGGGTGGGTTTGGGGGTCCCGGGGAATTTGGGGGGTCCTGGTTGGGTTTGGGGGGTCTCGGGGTGGATTTGGGGGTCCTGGGGTGGATTTGGGGGTCCCGGTTGGGTTTGGGGGTCCCAGAGGAGTTTTGGGGGTCCTGGTTGGGTTTGGGGGTCCCGGGGTGGTTTTTGGGGGTCCTGGGTGGATTTGGGGGTCCCGGGGGATTTGGGGGGTCTCGGGGGATTTGGGGGTCCTGGGGTGGATTTGGGGGGTCCCGGGTGGGTTTGGGGGTCCTGGGGTGGGTTTGGGGGTCCCAGGGTGGATTTGGGGGGTCCTGGGGGGATTTTGGGGGTCCTGGGGTGGATTTGGGGGTCTCGGGGTGGATTTGGGGGGTCCTGGGGTGGATTTGGGGCGTCCCGGGGTGGGTTTGAGGGTCCTGAGGTGGTTTTGGGGGTCCTGGGGTGGATTTGGGGGTCCTGGTTGGGTTTGGGGGTTCTGGGGTGGGTTTGGGGGTCCCGGGGTGGGTTTGGGGGTCCTGGGGGGGATTTGGGGGTCCTGGTTGGGTTTGGGGGTCCCAGAGGAGTTTTGGGGGTCCCGGTTGAGATTTGGGGGTCCCAGAGGAGTTTTGGGGGTCCTGGAGAGATTTGGGGGTCCCAGAGGAGTTTTGGGGGGTCCCGGGGTGGATTTGGGGGTCTCGGGGTGGGTTTGGGGGTCCCGGAGAGATTTGGGGGTCTCAGGGTGGGTTTGGGGGGTCCTGGTTGGGTTTGGGGGTCCCAGAGGAGTTTGGGGGTCCCAGAGGAGTTTTGGGGGTCCTGGGGTGGGTTTGGGGGGTCCCAGAGGAGTTTTGGGGGTCCCGGGAGAGATTTGGGGGTCCCAGAGGAGTTTTGGGGGTCTCGGGGTGGGTTTGGGGGTCCCGGGGTGGATTTGGGGGGTCCCAGAGGAGTTTTGGGGTCCTGGGGTGGGTTTGGGGGTCCCAGAGCAGTTTTGGGGTCCCAACCTGCAGGGCGGATGGAGGTGCTGTGGATCGAGTGCGTTTTCTGCAACCTGACGCGCTTCGCCTGCAACCGCGGCGTGGACTGCGGGGGTGAGGGGGTCCTGGGGGCGTTTGGGGGTCCCGGGGGTTTGGGGGGTCCTGGGGGGTTTGGGGTGTTTGGGGGGATTTTTGGGGGATTTTGGGGAGTTTGGGGGATTTGGGGGGTGTTTGGGGGATTTTGGGGGAGTTTGGGGGTCCTGGGGGGTTTGGGGGAGTTTGGGGCGGTCCCTGAGCGGATTTTGGGGTCTCAGAGAATTTTGGGGATTTTGGGGGTCCTGGGGAGTTTTCGGGGGTCTCGGGGAGTTTGGGGGATTTTGGGGGATTTAGGGGGTCCCTGAGCGGATTTTGGGGGATTTTGACGGGTCCTGTGGGGATTTGGGGGTCCCGGGGATTTGGGGGAGTTTGGGGGGTCCCGGGGGTTTGGGGGAGTTTGGGGGATCCTGGGGGATTTTGGGGGATCCTGGGGATTTTGGGGGTCTCGGGGAGTTTGGGGGATTTTGGGGGTTTGGGGGAGTTTTGGGGGGTCCTGGGGGATTTGGGGGGTCCCTGAGCGGATTTTGGGAGAATTTCGAGGGGTCCTGGGGGATTTTGGGGGTCTCGGGGAGTTTGGGGGATTTTGGAGGATTTAGGGGTTCCTGAGTGGATTTTGGGGCTATTTGAGGGTCCTGGAGGATTTTGGGGGTCCTGGGGGATTTTGGGGCGGTCCCTGAGCGGATTTTGGGGGGACCCCGGGGATTTTGGGGGATTTTGGGGAGTTTGGGGGCGATTTTGGGGGTTTGGGGGGTCCCTGAGCGGATTTTGGGGGGATTTCGACGGGTCCTGTGGGGATTTGGGGGTCTCGAGGGATTTTGGGAGGATTTTGGGGGTTTGGGGGTCCCTGAGAGGATTTTCGGGGGTCCCGGGGAGGTTAGGGGGCGATTTTGGGGGGTTTGGGGGTCCCTGAGCGGATTTTGGGGGGATCCTGGGGGATTTTGGGGGTTTGGGGGATTTTGGGGGTCCTGGGGTTTTGGGGGTCCTGAGCGGATTTTGGGGGTCTCGAGGGGATTTTGGGGGGATTTTGGGGGTTTGGGGGTCCCTGAGAGGATTTTCGGGGGTCTCCGGGGAGGTTGGGGGGCGATTTTGGGGGGTTTGGGGGTCCCTGAGCAGATTTTGGGGGGATCCCGGGGATTTGGGGGTTTGGGGGGATTTTGGGGGTTTTGGGGGTCCTGGGGAATTTTGGGGGTCCTGGGGGGATTTTGGGGGTCCCTGAGCGGATTTTCGGGGGTCCCGGGGAGTTTGGGGATGATTTTGGGGGTTTGGGGGGTCCCTGAGAGGATTTTGGGGGATTTCCAGGGGTCCTGAGGGAGTTTTGGGGGGTCTCGGGAGGATTTTTTGGGGGGTCTCGAGGGAATTTTTGGGGGTCCCGAGGGGATTTTTGGGGGGCTCCGGGAGGAATTTTTAGGTGGATTTCTGGGGAATTTCTGGGGATCTCGAGAGGATTTTTGGGGGTCTCGAGGAGATTTTTGGGGGTCTCGAGAGGATTTTTGGGGGTCTCGGGAGGATTTTGGGGGTCTCGGGAGGATTTTTTGGGGGCGCTATTTCGGAACAGGGGGCGATTTGGGGGGTCTCGGGTGTAATTTGGGAGGGGTCCCGGGAGGATTTTTGGGGGATCTCGAGGGAATTTTTGGGTGGATTTCTGGGGAATTTTGGGGTGAATTTTTGGGGAATTTTTGGGGGTCTCGAGGAGATTTTTGGGGGGCTCCTAGGTGGGGCGGGGCTCGGGGGGAATTTGGGGAGGGGTCTCGGGGAATTTTTGGGTGGATTTTTGGGCAATTTTTGGGTGGATTTTTGGGCAATTTTTGGGTGGATTTTTGGGGAATTTTGGGGGTCTCGGGGGATTTTTGGGGGTCTCGGGAGGATTTTTTGGGGGCGCTATTTCGGAACAGGGGGCGATTTGGGGGGTCTCGGGTAATTTGGGGAGGGGTCTCGGGGGATTTTTGGGTGGATTTCTGGGGGATTTTGGGTGGATTTCTGGGCAATTTTGGGTGGATTTGTGGGAATTTTGGGGGTCTCGGGGGGATTTTTGGGGGGCTCCTAGGTGGGGGGGTCTCGGGGGTAATTTGGGGAGGGGTCTCGGGAGGATTTTTTGGGTGGATTTGTGGGGAATTTTTGGGTGGATTTCTGGACAATTTTGGGTGAAGTTTTGGGGAATTTTTGGGGCTCTCGGGAGAATTTTTGGGGCGCTATTTCGGAACAGAGGGGCGATTTGGGGGGGGGCTCGGGGGTAATTTGGGGAGGGGTCTCGGGGGATTTTTGGGTGGATTTCTGGGCAATTTTTGGGTGGATTTTGGGCAATTTTGGGGTGAATTTTTGGGAATTTTTGGGGGTCTCGGGGGATTTTTGGGGGCTCCTAGGTGGGGGCGGGGTAATTTGGGAGGGGTCTCGGGGGATTTTTGGGTGGATTTGTGGGGAATTTTGGGTGGATTTCTGGGCAATTTTGGGTGGATTTTGGGGAATTTTGGGGGTCTCGGGGGATTTTTGGGGGCTCCTAGGTGGGGGGTCTCGGGTGTAATTTGGGGAGGGGTCTCGGGGAATTTTTGGGTGGATTTTGGGCAATTTTTGGGTGGATTTCTGGGGAATTTTGGGGTGAATTTTTGGGGGAATTTTGGGGGTCTCGGGGGATTTTTGGGGGCTCCTAGGTGGGGGCGGGGCTCAGGGGTAATTTGGGAGGGGTCTCGGGGGATTTTTGGGTGGATTTCTGGGCAATTTTGGGGTGAATTTTTGGGCAATTTTTGGGTGAATTTTTGGGGAATTTTTGGGGGTCTCGGGGGATTTTTGGGGGCTCCTAGGTGGGGGCAGGCTCGGGGTAATTTGGGAGGGGTCTCCGCAGTGCGGCAGCTGTGGGTGGAGGAGGGGCAGGACCTGGTGCTGGACTGCGCGCTGCCCTGGCACGGCGCGTCCCACGGCGCCAAGGTCTACAACTTCTACCGGGTGCGCCCCTCCCCAAATTCCCGCCGCGACCCCTCCCAAATTCCGGCCGCGACCCTCCCCAGAGCGAAAAACAAAAAAACCTAAAAAATCCGCCAAAAAATCCCCAAAAATCCCCCAAATTTAATTCCCTCCAGCGTCCCTTTCAGAGCCTGGCGCTCCCCGAGCCCCCTCCCCAAATTCCGGCCGCGACCCCTCCCCAAATTCCGGCCGGGACCCCTCCCCAGAGCGAAAAAAACAAAAAAACTAAAAAATCCCCCAAAAACCCCCCAAAAAACTCCAAAAAACCCCCAAAAATCCCCCAAAACCCAAAAATCCCCCAAAAAACCCCAAAATTTAATCACTCCCGCCCCGTTCCAGAGCCTGCCGCCGCCCCCCGAGCCCCCTCCCCCAAATTCCAGCCGGGACTCCTCACCGATCCTACCCCAAAAAACCCCAAAAACCCCCAAAAACCCAAAAACCCCCCAAAGAAACCCCAAAACCCCAAAAACTCCCCAAAACCCTCTTTAAACCCCCCAAAAAACAAAATAAAAGCCCTAAAAACCCCAAAATACCCAAAAAAAAAAAACCAAAAATCCCCAAAATACCAAAAAAACCCCAAAAATCCCCCAAAACCCAAAATAATCTCCAAAAAAACCCCAAAAAATCCCCAAAAACCCCAAAACTCCCCAAAAAACCCCCAAAATTAATCCTCCCGCCCCTTTTCAGAGCCTGCCGCCGGCGCAGGCGGTGCCGCCGCCCCCCGCGCCCCCTCCCCAAATTCCGGTCGGGACTCTCACCGACCCTACCCCCAAAAATACCCCAAAAAATCCCCAAAAACCCAAAAAAAACCCCAAAAACCCCCAAATTTTAACTCTCCGCCCCTTTCAGAGCCTTCCGCCGGCGCAGGCGCCCCCGAGCCCCTCCCCAAATTCCGGCCGGACTCCTCACCCATCCTCCCCGCAAAAGACCCAAAAAACCCCAAAACCCCCAAAAATCCCCCAAAAACCCCAAAACCCCAAAAACCTCATAAAAACCCTCCCAAAAACCCAAAAGAACCAAAAACCCAAAAATCCCCAAAAACCCCCAAAATTTAACTCTCCGCCCCGTTCCAGAGCCTGCTGCCGGCAGGCGGCGCTGCCCCCGCGCCCCCTCCCCAAATTCCGGCCGGGACTCCTCGGCGACCCTACCCCAAAAACCCAAAATCCCAAAACCCGAATAAAACCCCCAAAAAACCAAAAAAAAAAAAAAACCCAAAATACCAAAAACCCTCCAAAAACCCCCAAAAACTCCAAAAACCCAAAAATAATCCCCAAAAAGCCCCAAATAAATCCCCCCAAAATCCCCTAAAAACCCCAAATTTAATCATTCCCGCCCTTTTCAGAGCTCTGCCGCCGGCGCAGGCGCCCCCGAGCTTCCCTCCCCAAATTCCGGCCGGGACCCCTCGCCCATCCTACCCCCAAAAACCCCAAAAATCCCAAAAATATCACCAAAACCCCCAAAAACCCAAATTTTAACTCTCCCCCCCTTCCAGAGCCTGCCGCCGGCAGGCGGTGCCGCCGCCCCCGCGCCCCCTCCCCAAATTCCAGCCGGGACTCCTCACCGATCCTACCCCCAAAAACCCCAAAAACCCCAAAATTAATCACTCCGCCCCTTTCAGAGCCTGCGCCGCCGGTGCTGCCGCCTCAGGCGCCCCTCCCAAATTCCAACCAGGACTCCTCACCCATCCTACCCCAAAAAACCCAAAAATCCCCAAAAATCCCAAAGAAACGCCCAAAAACTCCCCAAAACCCTCTTAAAACCCCCAAAACACCAAAAAACCCGCAAAAAACCCCAAAAAACTCCAAAAACCCAAAAAATATCCCCAAAAACCCAAAAACCCCAAATAAATCCCCCAAAAACCCAAAAAAAACCCCCAAATTTAACTCTCCCCCCTTTTCAGAGCCTGCCGCCGGCGCAGACAGTACCGCCGCCCCCGAGCCCCCTCCCAAATTTCGGCCGGGACTCCTCACCGATCCTCCCCCAAAAACCCAAAAATCCCAAAAAACCCCAAAAACCCCAAAAACAAAAAACTCCAAAAAACCCAAAAGAAACCCCCAAAACCCTCTAAAACCCCCCAAAAACAAAATAAAGCCCTAAAACCCCAAAATACCCAAAAAAAAACCCCAAAAATCCCCCAAAATACCAAAAAAACCCAAAAAATCCCCCAAAAACCCCCAAAAACCCCCAAAAACCCCCAAAAACCCCAAAATACCCCAAAGAAACCCCAAAACCCCAAAAACTCCCCAAAAACCCTCTTAAAACCCCCCAAAAAACAAAAAAAGCCCTAAAACCCCAAAATACCCCAAAAAACTCCCAAAATCCCCCAAAATACCAAAAAACCTACAAAAAAATCCCCCAAAACCCAAAATAATCTCCAAAAAACCCGAAATAAATCCCCCAAAAACCCAAAAAACCCCCAAATTTAACTCTCCACCCCCTTTTCAGAGCCTGCCGCCGGCGCAGGCGAGCTGCCGCCCCCGCGCCCCTCCCCAAATTCCGGCCAGGACTCCTCACCGATCCTACCCCCAAAAAACCCCAAAAACCCCCAAAAATCCCCAAAAACCCCAAAATTTAATCACTCCCGCCCCCTTTCAGAGCCTGCCGCCGGCGCAGGCGGATGCCGCCGCCCCCGAGAGCCCCCTCCCCAAATTTCGGCCGGGACTCCTCACCGATCCTCCCCAAAAACCCAAAAAATCCCAAAAAACCCCAAAAACCCCAAAAACAAAAAACTCCAAAAACCCAAAGAAACCCCCAAAAACCCTCTAAAACCCCCCCAAAAAACAAAATAAAGCCCTAAAAACCCCAAAATACCCAAAAAAAAAACCCAAAAATCCCCCAAAATACCAAAAAAACCCCAAAAAATCCCCCAAAAACCCAAAATAATCCCCAAAAAACCCAAAAAAATCCCCAAAAACACAAAATCCCCCAAAAACCCCCAAAATTAATCACTCCCGCCCCTTTTCAGAGCCTGCCGCCGCCCCCGCGCCCCTCCCCAAATTCCAGCCGGGACTCCTCACCGATCCTACCCCCAAAAACCCCCAAAAAACCCCAAAATTAATGACTCCCTCCCGTTCCAGAGCCTGCTGCCGGCGCAGGCGCCCCCGCGCCCCCTCCCCCAAATTCCGACCAGGACTCCTCACCCATCCTACCCCAAAAACCCCCAAAAACCCCAAAATTAATCACTCCCGCGCCTTTCCAGAGCCTGCCGCCGGCGCAGGCGGTGCCGCCCCCGCGCCCCTCCCCAAATTCCGGCCGGGACTCCTCACCCATCCTACCCCCAAAAACCCCAAAAATCCCCAAAACCCCAAAATTAATCACTCCCGCCCCTTTCCAGAGCCTGCCGCCGGCGCAGGCGGTGCCGCCGCCCCGAGCCCCCTCCCCAAATTCCAGCCGGGACTCCTCACCCATCCTACCCCCAAAAACCCCCCAAAAAACCCCAAATTTAATCACTCCCGCCCCGTTCCAGAGCCTGCCGCCGGCGCAGGCGGTGCCGCCGCCCCCCGCGCCCCCTCCCCAGCCGCGGGGGTCGCTGCGGGCGCGCCCCCCGCCCGCGGAGCGGCTGCTGCGCAGCGGCGCGGAGCCGGTGCTGGTGTGGAAGGAGGCGGGGGCGGCGCAGGGCGGGCGCTACCGCTGCCAGATGCGCGGCGCGGGCGGGCGCCTGGGCTCGGAGCTGCGCTTCAACGTCACCGGTGGGTGAGAGCCCGAAATATCCTCAAAATATCCCCGAAATATCCTCAAAATATCCCCAAAATATCCTCGAAATATCCTCGAAATATCCGCAAAATGTCCCTGAAATATCCTCAAAATATCCCCGAAATATCCCCGAAATATCCTCGAAATGCCCCCGAAATATCCCCAAAATATCCTCGAAATGCCCCCGGAATATCCTCAAAATATCCCCGAAATATCCTCAAAATATCCCCAAAATATCCCCTGAATAACCCCGATATATCCTCAAAATATCCCCAAAATATCCTCGAAATATCCCCAAAATATCCCCAAAATATCCCCAAAATATCCTCGAAATGTACCCTGAAATATCCTCAAAATATCCCCGAAATATCCTCAAAATATATCCCGAAATGTCCCCGAAATGCCCCCGGAATATATCCTGAATAACCCCGAAATATTCTCAAAATATCCCCAAAATATCCTCGAAATGTCCCTGAAATATCCCCAAAATATCCCCAAAATATCCTCGAAATATCCCCGAAATATCCCCAAAATATCCCCAAAATATCCTCGAAATATCCCCTGAAATATCCTCAAAATATCCCTGAAATATCCTCAAAATATCCTCAAAATATCCTCGAAATATCCCCAAAATATCCCCAAAATATCCCCAAAATATCCTCGAAATATCCCCTGAAATATCCTCAAAATATCCCCAAAATATCCTCGAAATGTCCCTGAAATATCCTCAAAATATCCCCAAAATATCCTCGAAATGCCCCCGGAATATCCTCAAAATATCCCCGAAATATCCCCAAAATATCCTCGAAATGCCCCCGAAATATCCCCTGAAATATCCCCGTAATATTCCCGAAATGTCCCCGAAATATTCCCGAAATATATCCTGAGTATCCCCGAAATATCCTCAAAGTATCCCCAAAATATTCCCGAAATGTCCCCTGAATATCCCCGAAACATCCCCAAAATATCACCTGAATAACCCCGAAATGTCCCCAAAATATCCCCGAAATATTCCTTGAATGTACCCTGAGTAACCCCGAAATATCCTCAAAATATCCCCAAAATATTCCTGAAATGTCCCTGAAATATCCCCAAAATATTCCCGAAATATCCCGAAATATCCCCCGAAATATCCTCAAAATATCCCCAAAATATCCTCGAAATGTCCCTGAAATATCCTCAAAATATCCCCGAAATATCCTCGAAATATCCTCGAAATATCCCCGAAATATCCTCAAAATATCCCCAAAATATCCCTGAAATATCCCCGAAATATCCCCAAAATGTCCCTGAATAACCCCTGAAATATCCTCAAAATATCCCCGAAATATCCCCTAAAATATCCCTGAAATATCTCTGAAATATCCTCAAAATATCCCCAAAATATCCTCGAAATGTCCCTGAAATATCCCCGAAATATCCCCAAAATATCCCCAAAATATCCTCGAAATGTACCCTGAAATATCCTCGAAATATCCCCAAAATATCCTCGAAATATCCCTGAAATATCCTCAAAATATCCCCAAAATATCCTCGAAATGTCCCCGAAATATTCCCGAAATATATCCTGATTAACCTCGAAATATATCCCGAATATCCCCGAAATATCCTCAAAGTATCCCCAAAATATTCCCGAAATATACCCTGAAATATCCTCAAAATGTCCCCTGAATATCCCCGAAACATCCCCAAAATATCACCTGAATAACCCCGAAATGTCCCCAAAATATCCCCGAAATATTCCTTGAATATACCCTGAATAACCCCGAAATATCCTCAAAATATCCCCAAAATATTCCCGAAATGTCCCCGAAATATCCCCAAAATATTCCCGAAATATCCCCGAAATATCCCCGAAATATCCCCAAAATATCCCCGAAATAACTCCTGAATATCCCTGAAATGTCCCTGAAATGTCCCCGAAATATCCCCGAAATATCCTCGAAATATCCCCAAAATATCCCCAAAATATCCCCAAATCCCCCAAAATCTCCCCAAAATCCCCCAAAACCCCAAAATCCCCCAAAATCCCTTCCAGGACCCCCGGGGACCCCCAAATCCCCCAAAATCGCCCCCAAAATCCACAAAAATCGCCCCCCAAAACTCGCCAAATCCTCCAAAAATCCACCAAAATCCCCCGAATCCCAATATAGCCCCAAATCCCCAAAAATCCTCCCAAAATCCTCCCAAAATCCACATTGGGACTGTCCAAAACCCCGCCCAAATTCCCAAAATCCCCCAAATCCCAATATATCCCCAAATCTCCCCAAAATGCCCCCAAAATCCCCCAAATCCCCTAAAATCTCTAAAATCCCCCAAAATCCCTTCCAGGACCCTTGGGAGCCCCTAAATCCCCCAAAATCCTCAGAAATCCCCCAAAATCCCCAAAATCCTCCCAAGTCCCCCAAAACCCCCAAAATCGTCCCAAAATCCCCAAAATCCCTTAAATCGCTCCCAAAATCCCCCAAAATTCCCCACAATCCCAAAATCCCCCAGAATGCCCCTAAATCCCCCAAAACCTCCCCCAAAATCCCCAAAAGTCCCTAAAACCCCCCAAAATTCCTTCCAGGGACCCCCAAAATCCCCCCAAAACCCCCTAAAACCCCCAAAATCCCCCAAAATCCCCAGAAATCCCCAAAATCCTCCCAAAATCCCCAAAATCCCCCAAACCCCAAATCACCCCAAAATCCACATTGGGACTCCCCAAAATCCCAAAATCCCCAAAATCCCTTCCAGGACCCCCAGGGACCCACCAAAATCTCCCGAAATCCCCAAAATCCCCAAAACCCCAAACCCCCAAAATCCTTCCAGGACCCCAGGGACCCCTAAAATCTCCCCAAAATCCCCAAATCCCCTAAATCCCCCTAAAATCCCCCCAAATCCTCCCAAACCCCCAAAATCCTCCCAAAATCCCCGAAATTCCCAAGAATCCCCCAAAATTCTCCAAAATCCCTTCCAGGACCCCTGGGGACTCCCCAAAATCCCCAAAATCCTCAAAACCCCCAAATCCCCAGAAATCCCCCAAAATCCCCAAAATCCCCCAAATCCCCAGAAATCCCCCAAAATCCCCAAATCCCCAAAATCCCCCAAGTCCCCAAAATCCCCCAAAACCCCCAGAAATCCCCAAAAATCTCCCAAAATCCCCCCAAAATCCCTTCCAGGACCCCCGGGACTCCCCAAAATCTCGCCAAACCCCCAGAATCCCCCAAAACCCCCCGAAAATCCCCCAAAATGACCATAAGTCCCCTAAAATCCCCAAAATCCTCCCAAAACCCCCAAAAATCCCCAAAACCCCCAAATCCCCAGAAATCCCCCAAAATCCCCAAAATCCCCCAAATCCCCAGAAATCCCCCAAAATCCCCCAAAATCCCCAAAATCCCCCAAGTCCCCAAAATCCCCAAAACCCCAGAAATCCCCAAAATCCCCCAAAACCCCCAAAATCCCTTCCAGGACCCCCGGGGACTCCCCAAAATCCCCCAAAATCCCCCAAATCCCCCAGAAATCCCCAGAATCCCCAAAATCCCCAAAATCCCCCAAAACCCCCCAAAATCCCCCAAAATCCTTCCAGGACCCCCGGGACCCCCAAAATCCCCCAAAATCCTAAATTCCCCAAATCCCCAGAAATCCCCCAAAATCCCCTCAAAATCCCCCAAATCCCCCAAATCCCCCCAAAATTGCCCAAAATCCTTCCAGGACCCTTGGGGACCCCCAAAATCTCCCCAAACCCCCAAAACCCCCCAAAATCCCCAAAATCCCCCAAGTCCCCCAAAATCCCCAAAATCCCTCAAGTCCCCCAAAATCCCCAAAATCCTCCCAAAATGCCCCCAAAAACCCCCAAAATCCTCCCAAATCCTTCCAAATCCCCCAAAAATTCCCCAAAATCCCCCAAAATCCCTTCCAGGACCCCCGGGGACCCCAAAAATCCTCAAAACCCCCAAAATCCCCAAATCCCCAGAAATTCCCCAATAATCCCCAAGTCCCCCAAAATCCCCAATTCCCCAAATCCCCCAGAAATCCCCCAGACCCCCAAATCCCCAAAATCCCCCAAACCCCTAAATCCCCTAAAATCCCCACCCCCACCCCCGTGGTGACGCCGCCCCTCCCCGCAGTGCTGCCCCCGCGCGTCCCCGCCGGCGCCCCTCCCCCGCGGCCCCCGCGCGCCTCCCCGGCCGCCGTGGCCGCGATCGCCGTCACGACTGTCGCGACAGCGCTGGGGCGGCGGGCATCGCCTGGTGAGGGGATTCTGGGGGATTTGAGGGTCTGGGGAGTTTTGGGGGAGATTTGGGGGATTTTGAGGGGGATTTGGGGGATTTGGGGGATTTGGGGATTTAGGGGATTGGGGAGATTTTGGGGGAATTTGAGGAATTGGGGATTTGAGGATTTTGGGGATTTGGGAGGGATTTGGGGATGCTGGGAAATTTGGGGATTTGGGGGACTTTGGGGATTTAAGGGAATTGGGGATTTTGGGGAATTCTGGGTAATTGAGGGATTTGGGGGATTTCTAGGGGAATTTGGGGAATTAGAGAGGAATTTTGGGGGTCTGAGAAGATTTTTATTTTGGGAGAGGATTTTGGGGGGATTTAGGGGATTGGGGGATTGGGGGAATTTAGAGGATTTTGGGGGGTTTGGGGTGGATTTTGGGGGGATTTGGGGGTTTAAGGGGATTTGGGGGATTTTGGGGGATTTTAGGGGAATTGGGGGATTTGGGGGATTTGGGGGGTTAGAGGATTTTGGGGGATTTTGGGGGGGCTTGGGGGATTTGGGGGATTTTGGGGGATTTGGGGGATTTGGGGGATTTGGGGGATTTTGGGGGGTTTGGGGGATTTGGGGGATTTTGGGGGGATTTGGGGGGATTTGGGGGGATTTGGGGGATTTTGGGGGTTTGGGGTGGATTTTGGGGGATTTTGGGGGATTTGGGGATTTGGGGGGATTTGGGGGATTTGGGGGATTTTGGGGGAATTTTGGGGGATTTTGGGGGGTCTGGGGGGAGTTTTGGGGAGATTTTGGGGGATTTTGGGGGGTATTTGGGGGATTTGGGGGAATTTGGGGGGAATTTGGGGGGATTTTGGGGGGATTTGGGGGGATTTTGGGGGGGTTTGGGGGGTTTGGGGGATTTGGGGGATTTTGGGGGATTTTGGGGGATTTTGGGGGATTTTGGGGGATTTGGGGGATTTTGGGGGATTTGGGGGATTTTGGGAATTTGGGGGATTTGGGGGATTTGGGGGATTTTGGGGGATTTGGGTGGAATTTTGGGAAATTTGGGGGATTTTGAGGGATTTCCGGAAATTTGGGGTGGATTTGGGGGGATTTTGGGAAATTTGGAGGGACTTTGGGGGTTTTGGGGCGATTTTGGGGATTTTGGGGGATTTTGGGGGAATTTCTGGGGAATTGGGGGATTTTGGGTATTTGGGGGGATTTTGGGGGATTTTGGGGGATTTTGGGGGATTTGGGGGATTTTGGGGGATTTTGGGGGATTTTGGGGGGTTTGGGGGGTTTGGGGGATTTTGGGGATTTTGGGGATTTGGGGGGATTTTGGGGGAATTGGGGGATTTTGGGGATTTGTGGGGGATTTTGGGGGAATTGGGGGAATTGGGGGGATTTTGGGGGGATTTGGGGGGATTTTAGAGGGGGATTTTGGGGGATTTTGGGGGATTTTGGGGGATTTTGGGGGATTTTGGGGGGATTTTGGGGGATTTTGGGGGGATTTTGGGGGATTTTGGAGGGATTTTGGGGAATTGGGGGGAATTTGGGGGATTTTGGGGGATTTTGGGGGATTTTGGGGGATTTTGGGGGATTTTGGGGGATTTGGGGGGGAATTGGGGATTTTGGAGGATTTTGGGAAATTTGGGGATTTGGGGGATTTTGGGGGGATTTTGGGAGGATTTTGGGGGATGTTGGGAAATTTGGGGGATTTGGGGGACTTCGGGGATTTGGGGGATTTTGGGGGATTTTTGGGGCGTTTGGGGGATTTGGGGGAATTTTGGGGGGATTTTGGGGGGGATTTGGGGATTTGGTGGCGATTTGGGATTATTGGGAGGATTTTGGGGGATTTGGGGATTTTGGGGGGATTTTGGGGGATTTTGGGAAATTGGGAGAATTTGGGGGATTTTGGGGCGTTGGAGGGATTTGGGGAATTTTGGCGGGATTTGGGGGGGAATTTTGGGGGCGATTTTGGGGGACTTGAGGGATTTTGGGGGCATTTGGGGGGCTTTGGGAGGGATTTGGGGCAATTTTGGGGGGATTTTTGGGGATTTTTGGAAAATTTGAGGGGATTTGGGGCGGAGATTTGGGGGATGTGATGCGATTTGGGATTTTTGGGGGATTTGGGGAATTTCTGGGGATTGGGACGATTTTGGGGATTTTGGTGATTTAGAGGCGATTTGGGATTTTGGGAGGATTTTAGGGATTTTGGGAAATTTGGGGGACTGGGGGATTTTTGGGGGATGTTTGGGGGATTTTAGGGCGATTTTGGGGAATTTTGGGGTGATTTGGAGGATTTGGGGGATTTCAGGATTTTGGGGGATTTTGGGGGTCTCAGGGTGATTTGGGAGTCCAGGAGGATTTTGGGGGAGTTTTGGTTTTGGGGATATTTGGGGAATTTTTGGGATTTTGGAGGGAATTTTGGAGATTTTGGGTGGACTTTTTTGATTTTGGGGATTTGGGGGAATTTGGGGAGATTTTAGCGGGATTTTCGGGATTTGCAGGATTTTTGGGATTTTGGGGGGGATTTTGGGGGAATTTGGAGAGTCCCAATGTGGATTTTGGGTGGATTTTTGAAGATTTGGGGGATTTGGGGAATTTTGGGGGCGATTTTGGGTTTTAGGAGGAATTTTGGGGGCGATTTTGGGGGACTTGGGGGATTTTGGGGGGATCTGGGGGCGATTTTGGGGGATTTGGGGAATTTTTGGGGATTGAGGGGACTTTGGGGGATTTCGGGATTTTGGGGGCGATTTTGGGGAGTTTGGGGGGATTGGGGGATTTTGGGGTCCAGGGTGGTTTGGGAACTCCGGGGGAGTTTTGGGAGATTTTGGAAGTGCCGGGGCACTTTGGGGAGTCCAGGATGATTTTGGGGGGGTCTCAGGGTGATTTGGGAGTCCCGGAGGGATTTTGGGGGATTTTGGGAATTTTGGGGGGTCCCAATGTGGATTTTGGGAGGATTTTGGGGGATTATTTTGATTTTTAGGGAATTTTGAGGGATTTGGGGAATTTTTTGGATTTTGGGGGGATTTTGGAGATTTAGGGAGGATTTTGAGGGATTTTTTTTATTTTGGGGGGGATTTTTGGGGATTTTGGGGAGTTGGGGGATTCTTGGGGGGATTTTTGGGGGGGGATTTTGGGCGATTTTGGGGGATTTTGGGAGATTTGGGGGATTTTAGGGATTTGCGGGGATTTGGGGATTTTTGGGGGATTTTGGGGGATTTTGGGGAATTTGGGGAGTCCCAATGTGGATTTGGGGGATTTTGGGGATTTATGAAATTTGGGGAGGATTTTGGCGGGATTTTCGGGATTTGGGGGATTTTGGGGATTTTTGGGGGATTTGGGGGAATTTGGGGAGTCGCAATGTGGATTTTTGGGTGGATTTTGGAGGATTTTGGGGGAATTTTTGGGGTTTTTGGGTGGATTTTTGGGATTTTTGGGGATTTTAGGGGAATTTTGGGGGATTTTTGGGGATTTTTGGGGAATTTGGGTGGATTTTTGGGGGATTTTGGGGAGTTTTGGGGTGCCACGCCCATTGGCTCGGCCCCGCCCCTTTGTGGGCGTGTCCCCGAGCCCGCCCCCTCCGCTCCGCCCCAGGTTCTGCTTCCGGCGCGGGGACCCGCAGGGGCGCAGAGCCGCCCCAAAAACAGCGGAGTGACCCCAAAATCCGCGAGGTCACCCCCAAAATAAAGAGTGACCCCCAAAAAATAGTAACATCCCCCCCAAAAATAGTGACCCCAAAATAAGGGTGACCCCCCCAAAAAATAGAGTGACCCCTCCCAAAAAGGGGTGACCCCAAAATAAAGGGTGACCCCAAAAAAAGGGTGACCCTCAAAAAAAAGTGACCCCCAAAAATGGAGTGACCCCAAAATAAGGAGTGACCCCTCCAAAAAATAGTGACCCCTCCCAAAAAATGGGGTGACCCCAAAAATGGAGTGACCCCCAAAAACAGGGTGACCCCGAAATAAAGAGTGACCCTTCCAAAATACTCGCGTTGTTTGGGGAGGAGTCCCGGGAATTTGGGGGTTCCTGCCCCAAATCCAAAGTCCAGCGCGGATTTTGGGGGGATTTTAGGGGATTTTGGGGGAATTTGGGGATTTTGGGGGATTTTGGGGAGTCCCGACGTGGATTTTGGGGGATTTGAGGATTTTGGGGGGATTTTGGGGGGATTTGGGGAATTTTGGGGTATCCCAATGTGAATCTTGGAGGAATTTTGGGGATTTTGGGGGATTTTGGGCATTTGAGGGGATTTTGGGAGGGAATTTTGGGGGATTTTGGGGGGGGATTTGGGGGGGATTTTGGGGAGTCCCAACGTGGATTCTGGGGGGGATTTCGGGGGGATTTTGGGGGAGTTTTGGGGATTTTGGGGGATTTTGGGGAGTCCCAATGTGGATTTTAGGGGATTTTGGGAATTTTGGGGGGATTTTTGGGGATTTGGGGGGATTTGGGGGATTTTTGGGGGTGTTTTGGGAGTCCCCACGTGGATTATGGGCGGATTTTGGGGATTTTGTGAGGAATTTTGGGAATTTTGGGGGAATTTTGGGGGGATTTTGGGGGATTTAGGGGGATTTTGGGGGATTTTGGGAGAATTTTGAGGATTTTGGGGGGGATTTGGGGGGATTTTTGAGGATTTTAGGGGGATTTTTGGGGATTTTGGGGGGATTTTGAGGATTTTGGGGGATTTGGGGAATTTTAGGGTGTCCCAATGTGGATCTTGGAGGAATTTTGGGGATTTTGGGGGAGCATTTGGGGGGCTTTGGGAGGGATTTGGGGCAATTTTGGGGGGGATTTTGAGGCTTTGGAAAATTTAGGGGATTTTGGGGGAGATTTGGGGGATGTGATGCGATTTGTGATTTTCGGGGGGATTTGGGGAATTTCTGGGGGATTGGGACGATTTTGGGGGGGATTTTGGGTGATTTGGGGGCGATTTGGGATTTTTGGGAGGGGATTTTTAGGGGATTTTGGGAAATTTGGGGGACTGGGGGATTTTGGGGGATGTTTGGGGGATTTTGGGGCGATTTTGGGGTGATTTGGAGGATTTGGGGGATTTCGGGATTTTGGGGGATTTTGGGGGACTTTGGGGGAATCTGGGGTGCGATTTTTAGGGGATTTGGGGGAATTTTGGGGGGATTGGGGGGGATTTTAGGCGATTTTGGGGGATTTGGGGAGATTTTGGGGATTTTGAAGGCGATTTTGGAGGGATTTTGGGGATTTTAGGGGAATTTTGGGGCGTCTCGGGGTGATTTGGGAGTCCCGGAGGATTTTAAGGGGATTTTGGTTTTGGGGATATTTGGGGAATTTTTGGGATTTTGGAGGGGTTTTGGAGATTTGGGATGGATATTTTTAGATTTTGGGGGATTTGGGGGGAATTTGGGGAGATTTGGCGGGATTTTCAGGATTTGCAGGATTTTTTGGGATTTTTGGGGGATTTTGGGGGATTTTGGGGGAATTTGGGGAGTCCCAATGTGGATTTTGGGTGGATTTTTGAAGATTTGGGGGATTTGGGGAACTTTGGGGGCGATTTTGGGGGACTTGGGGGGATTTTGGGGGATCTGGGGGCGATTTTGGGGGATTTGGGGAATTTTTGGGGATTGAGGGGACTTTTGGGGGATTTCGGGACTTTGGGGGCGATTTTGGGGAGTTTTCGGGGATTGGGAGGATTTTGGGGGTCCCGGGGTGGTTTTGGGAACTCCGGGGAGTTTAGGGAGATTTTGGAAGTGCCGGGAGCACTTTTGGGGGGAGTCCCAGGGAGGATTTTGGGGGTCTCGGGGTGATTTGGGAGTCGGGAGGATTTTGGGGGATTTTGGGAATTTTGGGGGTCCCAATGTGGATTTTGGGAGGATTTTGGGGGATTATTTTGATTTTTAGGGAATTTTGAGGGATTTGGGGGAATTTTTGGATTTTGGGGGGATTTTTGGAGATTTAGGGAGGATTTTGAGGGATTTTTTTTATTTTGGGGGATTTTTGGGGATTTTGGGGAGTTGGGGGGATTTTTGGGGGGATTTTTGGGGGGGATTTTGGGCGATTTTGGGGATTTTGGGAGATTTTGGGGGGATTTTTAGGGATTTGAGGGGATTTGGGGGATTTTGGGGGATTTTTGGGGATTTTGGGGGATTTATGGGGAATTTGGGGATTCCCAATGCGGATTTTGGGGGGATATTTGGGGATATTTTTGGGGATTTGGGGAATTTGGGGGATTTTGGGGATTTTGGAGATTTTGGAGATTTGGGGGTCCCAATGCGGATTTTGGGGGATTTTGGGGAGGATTTTGGGGATTTTGGGGGAATTTGGGGAGTCGCCAATGTGGATTTTGGGTGGATTTTTGGAGGGAATTTTGGGGGGAATTTTTGGGGTTTTTTGGGGTGGATTTTGGGATTTTTGGGGATTTTGGGGGGAATTTTGGGGATTTTGGGGATTTTTGGGGAATTTGGGGGGGAGTTTTGGGGATTTTGGGGGGGAGTTTGGGGAGCCCCGCCCATTTTCATGGCCCCGCCCCTTTGTGGAGCGTGTCCCGAGCCCGCCCTCCGGCTCCGCCCCAGGTTCTGCTTCCGGCGCGGGGACCCGCAGGGGCGCAGAGCCGCCCCAAAAACAGCGGAGTGACCCCAAAATCCGCGGGGTCACCCAAAAACACCGGGGTGACCCCAAAATCCGCGGGTCACCCAAAAACACCAAGTGACCCCAAAATCCGCGGGGTGACCCCAAAATAAAGGGTGACCCCAAAAAATAGTGACACCCCCAAAAAAATAGTGACCCCAAAATAAAGGGGTGACCCCCCAAAAAAAAATAGAGTGACCCTCCCAAAAAGGGGTGACCCCAAAATAAAGGGGTGACCCCAAAAAATAGTGACCCCCCAAAAAAGTGACCCACCCAAAAAGGGCGACCCCAAAATAAGGGGTGACCCCAAAAAATAGAGTGACCTCCCAAAATAGTGACCCCCAAAAAAGTGACCCCAAAAAGGAGTGACCCCCAAAAAGGGTGACCCTGAAATAAAGGGGTGACCCCCAAAAAGTGACCCATCCAAAAAGGGTGACCCTAAAATAAAGGGGTGACCCCAAAAATAGTGACCCCCAAAAAAGTGACCCACCCAAAAAGGTGACCCCCCAAAAAAGGGGTGACTCAAAAACGGGGTGACCCCGAAATAAGAGTGACCCCCAAAATACTCGCGTTGTTTGGGGAGGGGTCCCGGGGAATTTGGGGGTTCCTGCCCCAAATCCAAAAGTCCAGCGCGGATTTTGGGGGGATTTTGGGGATTTTGGGGATTTGGGGGGATTTTAGGGGGATTTGGGGAGTCCCAACGGAGATTCTGGGGGATTTGGGGGATTTGGGGGAGTTTTGGGGATTTTGGGGGGATTTTGGGAGTCCCGACGTGGATTTTGGGGGGATTTTAGGGGATTTTGGGGGGATTTTGGGGATTTTGGGGGGATTTTGGGGGGGATTTGGGGAATTTTGGGGTGTCCCAATGTGAATCTTGGAGGAATTTTGGGGATTTTGGGGATTTTGGGCATTTTGAGGGGATTTTGGGAGGAATTTTGGGGATTTTGGGGGGATTTTGGGGAGTCCCAACGTGGATTCTGGGGGGGATTTGGGGGATTTTGGGGAGTTTTGGGGATTTTGGGGAGTCCCAATGTTGATTTTAGGGGATTTTGGGAATTTTGGGGGATTTTTGGGGATTTGAGGGGGATTTTAGAGGATTTGGGGAATTTTGGGGGGAATTTTGGGGGATTTTTGGGGTGTTTTGGGGAGTCCCAACGTTGAGTTATGGGCGGATTTTGGGAGGAATTTTGGGGAATTTGGGAGGATTTTTGGGGATTTTGGGGGATTTTTGGGGGGGATTTTGGGGATTTGGGGGGATTTGGGGGAATTTTGGGGTGTCCCAATGTGGATCTTGGAGGAATTTTAGGGGGATTTTTGAGGATTTGGGGAGATTTTGGAGGATTTTTGGGGATTTTGGGAGAATTTTGGGGATTTTGGGAGAATTTTGGGGATTTTTGGGGGATTTTTTGTGTGGATTTTTGTGTAGATTTTTTGGGGCGGGATATTTTTCTTTTATTATTTTTTGGGGTGAGATTTTTTTTTGGGGAAATTTTGTGTAGATTTTTTGGGGAGGGAATTTTCTGTGTAGATTTTTTGGGCTGGGATATTTTTATTTATATTTTATTTTTATTGTGGGGAGGGGTCCCAGGGGTCGTCGCCCCCCTCGAGTTCCCAGAGGCGGATCCGGATTTTTTTTTGTCTGTAGATTTTTTGGGGTGGGATATTAATTTTCATTTATTTTAATTTTTATTTAATTTTTATTTAATTTTAATTTTATATATATTTTATTTTATTGTGGGGAGGGGTCCCAGGGGTCGTCGCCCCCCTCGAACTCCCAGAGGCGGATCTGGATTTTTTTTCCTGCAGATTTTTTGGGGTGGGATATTAATTTTCATTTATTTTCATTTATTTATTTATATTTAATTTTTATTTAATTTTATTTTTATTTTGGGGAGGGGTCCCAGGGATCGCCCCCCTCGAGCTGCCAGAGGCGGATCCGGATTTTTTTTCCTGTAAATTTTTTGGGGCGGGATATTAATTTTCATATATTTTATTTTATTTTATTTTATTTTATTTTATTTTATTTTATTTTATTTTATTTTATTTTATTTTATTTTATTTTATTTTTATATATATTTTATTTTATTGTGGGAGGGGTCCCAGGGGTCGCCCCCCTCGAGCTGCCAGAGGCGGATCCGGATTTTTTTTCCTGCAGATTTTTTGGGGTGGGATATTAATTTTCATTTATTTTAATTTATTATACTTTATTTTCAATTATTTAATTTTTATTTAATTTTAATTTTATATATATTTTATTTTAATTGTGGGAGGGGTCCCAGGGGTCGCCCCCCTCGAGCTGCCAGAGGCAGATCCGGATTTTTTTTCCTGTAGATTTTTTGGGGTGGGATATTAATTTTTATTTATTTTCATTTATTTAATTTTTATTTTATTTTAATTTTAATTTTATTTACATTGTGTTTTAATTTGGGGAGGGGTCCCAGGGGTCGTCGCCCCCCTCGAGCTCCCAGAGGCGGATCCGGATTTTTTTGTCTGTAGATTTTTTGGGGTGAGATATTAATTTTCGTATTTTTTATTTTTAATTTTTATTTTATTTTATTTTAATTTTATTTACATTGCGTTTTAATTTGGGGAGGGGTCCCAGGGGTCGTCGCCCCCCTCGAGCTGCCAGAGGCGGCGGCGCACGGCCAGCAGGGGGCGCAGCAGCCCCGCCCCCAGCGGGAGCCCCGGGCGCAGGCGGAACCCGCGGGTGGGCAACAGCAGCGGGGGGTGCTCGGAGAAACTCTCGAAAATGTCACCTGCGGACAGGTGAGACAGGTGTGAGAGACAGGTGAGACAGGTGTGAGAGACAGGTGAGACACAGGTGAGATACAGGTGAGACACAGGTGAGACACAGGTGAGATACAGGTGAGACACAGGTGAGATACAGGTGAGACACAGGTGAGATACAGGTGAGACACAGGTGAGATACAGGTGAGACACAGGTGAGATACAGGTGAGACACAGGTGAGACACAGGTGAGATACAGGTGAGACACAGGTGAGACACAGGTGGGCAACAGCAGCGGGGGGTGCTCGGAGAAACTCTCGAAAATGTCACCTGCGGACAGGTGAGACAGGTGTGAGACAGGTGAGATACAGGTGTGAGACACAGGTGAGACACAGGTGAGGTACAGGTGAGACAGGTGTAAGATACAGGTGAGATACAGGTGAGATATATAGGTGAGAGACAGGTGAGATACAGGTGTGAGAGGTGAGATACAGGTGAGATACAGGTGAGATACAGGTGAGAGACAGGTGAGACACAGGTGAGAGACAGGTGAGACACAGGTGAGATACAGGTGAGACACAGGTGAGATACAGGTGTGAGATACAGGGAAGATCCAGGTGTATCCCAGGTGCGCCCTAGCTGTGCCCCAGGTCTATCCCAGGTGTCCCCAGGTGTGCCCAGCTGTCCCAAAGGTGTATCCCAGCTGTGCCCTAGCTGTGCCCAGGTGTGCCCAGGTGTATCCCAGCTGTGCCCTAGCTGTGCCCAGGTGTGCCCAGGTGTATCCCAGGTGTCCCCACGTGTCCCCAGCTGTCCCCAGGTGTATCCCAGCTGTCCCCAGGTGTATCCCAGCTGTCCCCAGGTGTATCCCAGGTGTGCCCTAGCGCTGTGCCCAGGTGTGCCCAGGTGTATCCCAGGTGTCCCCACCTGTCCCAGGTGTGTCCCAGGTGTACCAGCTGTCCCCAGCCGTCCCCAGGTGTATCCCAGCTGTGCCCCAGGTGTATCCCAGGTGTGTCCAGGTGTACCCAGCTGTCCCCAGGTGTATCCCAGGTGCTCCCAGCTGTGCCCCAGGTGTCCCCAGCTGTGCCCCAGGTGTATCCCAGGTGTGTCCAGGTGTACCCAGCTGTCCCCAGGTGTATCCCAGGTGCGCCCTTGCTGTGCCCAGGTGTATCCCAGCTGTGCCCCAGGTGTCCCAGCTGTCCCCAGGTGTGTCCCAGGTGTATCCCAGTGTACCCACGTGTCCCAGGTGTGCCCAGGTGTATCCCAGCTGTCCCCAGCTGTCCCAGGTGTACCCCACGTGTCCCAGGTGTGCCCAGGTGTGTCCCAGCTGTATCCCACGTGCCCAGGTGTGCCCCAGGTCTATCCCAGGTCTATCCCAGGTGTATCCCAGGTGTCCCCAGCTGTCCCAGGTGTACCCCACGTGCCCCAGGTGTGCCCAGGTGTGTCCCCAGCTGTCCCAGCTGTACCCCACGTGCTCCCAGGTGTGCCCCAGGTGTGCCCCAGGTGTATCCCAGGTGTATCCCCAGGTGTATCCCAGCTGTCCCCAGCTGTGCCCAGGTGTACCCCACGTGCCCCAGGTGTGCCCAGGTGTATCCCAGCTGTATCCCACGTGCCCCAGGTGTGCCCCAGGTCTATCCCAGGTGTGCCCGGGTGTATCCCAGGTGTGTCCCCAGCTGTCCCAGGTGTACCCCACGTGCCCCAGGTGTGCCTCACCTGCGCTGGCCTCGGCGCTCTCCTCGGGGGAGGGGCTCCAGGGCGGGGCGCCGCCCGGCCCCGCCCCAGCCGGTAGTGCCGCAGGACGTGGTGCAGCTGCGCAGGTGAGAGCGCCGGGAACTCGGCACGGAGCCAGCGCCCAGGTGGCCTGGGGGGACAGGGAGGGCTAAGCGCCCGGGCAGGGACACACACCTGGGCAGGTGCAGGGACACACACACCTGGGCAAGTACAAACACCTGGGCAGGTGCAGGGACACACACACACCTGGGCAGGTACAAACACCTGGGCAGGTGCTGGTACACACACACACACCTGGGCAGGGACACACACACCTGGGCAGGGACACACACACACCTGGGCAGGTGCAGGGACACACACACCTGGGCAGGCACACACACACACCTGGGCAGGTGCTGGTACACACACACACACCTGGGCAGGGACACACACACCTGGGCAGGGACACACACACACCTGGGCAGGTGCAGGGACACACACACCTGGGCAGGCACACACACACACCTGGGCAGGTGCTGGTACACACACACACACCTGGGCAGGGACACACACACCTGGGCAGGGACACACACACCTGGGCAGGTGCAGGGACACACACACCTGGGCAGGTGCAGGACACACACACACCTGGGCAGGGACACACACACACCTGGGCAGGGACACACACCTGGGCAGGTGCAGGGACACACACACACCTGGGCAGGTACAGACACACACCTGGGCAGGTGCAGGGACACACACCTGGGCAGGTGCAAACACCTGGGACAGGTGCAGACACACACCTGGGCAGGTACAGACACACCTGGGAGGTACAGACACACCTGGGCAGGTACAGACACACCTGGGCAGGTACAGACACACCTGGGACAGGTGCAGACACACACCTGGGCAGGTACAGACACACCTGGGAGAGGTACAGACACACCTGGGCAGGTACAGACACACCTGGGCAGGTACAAACACCTGGGCAGGGACACACACACCTGGGACAGGTACACACACACCTGGGCAGGTACACACACACACCTGGGCAGGTACAAACACCTGGGCAGGTGCAGGGACACACACACACCTGGGCAGGTGCACACACCTGGGCAGGGACACACACCTGGGCAGGTGCAGACACACACACACACCTGGGCAGGTACACACACACACATGGGCAGGTACAAACACCTGGGCAGGTGCAGACACACACACACCTGGGCAGGGACACACACACCTGGGCAGGTGCAGACACACACACACACCTGGGCAGGTACACACACACACATGGGCAGGTACAAACACCTGGGCAGGTGCAGACACACACACACCTGGGCAGGGACACACACACCTGGGCAGGTGCAGACACACACACACCTGGGCAGGTACAGACACCTGGGCAGGTGCAGGGACACACCTGGGCAGGTACAGACACACCTGGGATATGCACACACACATACCTAGGCAGGTACACACCTGGGAGAGGTACACACACACACCTGGGCAGGTACAGACACCTGGGATAGCTACATACACACCTGGGATAGGTACAGACACACACCTGGACAGGGACACACCCACACCTGGGATAAGTACAGACACACCTGGGACAGGTACAGACACACCTGGGATAGGTACAGACACACCTGGGCAGGTACAGACACACCTGGGAGAGGTACAGACACACCTGGGATAGGTACAGACACACCTGGGCAGGTACAGACACACCTGGGATAGGTACAGACACACCTGGGATAAGTACAGACACACCTGGGACAGGTACAGACACACACCTGGGATAGGTACAGACACACCTGGGACAGGTACAGATGCACCTGGGCAGGTACAGACGCACCTGGGCAGGTACAGGTACACACACACACACACACCTGGGGGAGGGGCTGGCACCTGGTACAGGTGTCCCCCCACACCTGGAGCCTGCGGTGTCACCCCTCCAGGTGTGCCCAGGTGTGTCTCACCCGCCCCAGGTGTGCCCAGGTGTGCCTCACCTGCTCCAGGTGTGTCTGTACCAGCCCCAGGTGTGTCTCCTGCCCCAGGTGTATCTGTACCTGCCCCAGGTGTGCCCAGGTGTGCCTAGGTGTGTCTGTACCTGCCCCAGGTGTGCCCCAGGTGTGCTCTTAGGTGTGTCTGTACCTGCCCCAGGTGTGCCCAGGTGTGTCTCACCTGCTCCAGGCAGCCGCGGGGCGTGCACAGCAGGTTGGCTGTGGCTGACAGTGCCCAGGTGTGCCCCAGGTGTGTCTCACCTAGCCCCAGGTGTGTCTGTACCTGCCCAGGTGTGTCTGTACCTGCCCCAGGTGTGCCCAGGTGTGTCTCACCTGCCCAGGTGTGTCTCACCTGCTCCAGGCAGCCGCGGGGCGTGCACAGCAGGTTGGCTGTAGCTGACAGTGCCTGGTGTGCCCAGGTGTGTCTCACCTGCCCCAGGTGTGTCTGTACCTGCCCCAGGTGTGTCCCCAGCCCCAGGTGTGTCTCACCTGCTCCAGGCAGCCGCGGGGTGTGCACAGCAGGTTGGCTGTGGCTGACAGTGCCCAGGTGTGTCTGTACCTGCCCCAGGTGTGTCCCCAGCCCCAGGTGTGTCTCACCTGCTCCAGGCAGCCGCGGGGCGTGCACAGCAGGTTGGCTGTGGCCGACAGTTTCCTGAAGAAGTCCCCGGCGATGTCCCCCAGCCCCAGCGCCCCCAGGTGTGTCTGTACCTGCCCCAGGTGTGTCTGTACCTGCCCCAGGTGTGCCCAGGTGTGCCCAGGTGTGTCTCACCTGCTCCAGGCAGCCGCGGGGCGTGCACAGCAGGTTGGCTGTGGCCGACAGTTTCCTGAAGAAGTCCCCGGCGATGTCCCCCAGCCCCAGCGCCCCCAGCCCGTCCAGCACCAGGTCCAGGTTGGTTCGCAGCCGCACCCCCACCCACCACTGGAAGAACGGCCCCGCGCTGCCTGCCACGGGAAATTTGGGGGGATTTCGGGGAATTTGGGGTTTTTGTCGTGCTCAAAATTTCCCCTAAATCAATCAGATCGTGCCAAAGATCTGGCAGATTGCGCAAAACCACCGGGAAATGCAAAAAATTCCCAAAATCCTTAAAAAATCCACCCAGATCCAGCTCAGACTCCCCAAATCTGCCCAAATCCCCAAAATTCCCCCAAATCCCCTCAAATCTCTCTGAGACTCCCAAAATCTCCCCAAATCCCCTCAAAACCACCCTGAGATCCCTCAAATCCTCCCCAAACCCCCTCAGGCCTCCCCAAATCCCCTCTAAAACTCTCTCAGACTCCCCAAATCCTCCCCAAAACAGCCTAGAACCCCCTAAGTCCCCCCAAAACCTCCTCAAATCCTCTCCTAAACCCTTCTCAGACTCCCCAAAATCCTCCCCAAACCCCTCTCAGTCTCCCCAAATCCTCCCAAACCCTCCCCAATTCCTCCCCAAATCCCCCCCAAAACCTCCGTGAAATCCCCTCTAAACCCCTCTGAGACTCCCCAAATCCTCCCCAAATTCCCTCTAAACCTCCCCAATTCTCCTCAAACCCCTCTCAGTCTCCCCAAATCCTCCCCAAATCCCCCAAACCTCCTCAAACCTCCCTAAACCCTTCTCAGACTCCCCAATTCCTCCCCAAACCTCTCTCAGACTCCCCAAATCCTCCCCAAATCAGCCCAAAACCTTCTTAAATCCCCCTAAAACCTCCCTAAATCTCCTCTAAATTCCTCTCAGACTCCCCAAATCCGACCCAAATCCCCCCAAAACCTCCCAAATCCTCTCAAAGCCCTCTCAGACTCCCAAATCCTCCCCAAATCCTCTCAGACTCCCCCAAACCCTCCCCAAACCCCTCTCAGACCCTCCAAAACCTCCCCAAATCCCCTCTAAACTCCTCCCCAATTCCTCCTTGAACCCCTCTGACTCCCCAAACCCCTCCAGACTCCCAATTCCTCCCCAAATCCCCCAAACCCTCCCCAAATCCTCCCCAAATCCCTCTCCAGCTCCCCAATTCCTCCCCCAAATCAGCCCAAAACCTCCCCAAATCCCCCCAAACCCTCCCAAATCCTCCCCAAATCCCTCTCCAGCTCCCCCAATTCCTCCCCAAATCAGCCCAAACCTCCCTAAATCTCCCCAAAACCTCCCTAAATCCCCTCTAAATTCCTCTCAGACTCCCAAATCCTCCCCAAATCCTCCCCAAAACCTCCCCAAATCCCTTCTAAACCCCTCTCAGACTCCCCAAATTCTCCCCAAACCCCTCTCAGACTCCCAAAATCCTCCCCAAACCCTCCCCAAATCTCCCAAATCCCCCCAAACCTCCCCAAATCCCCTCTAAAACCCTTCTCAGACTCCCCAAATCCTCCCCAAAATCCTCCAAATCCTCCCAGATCCTCCCAAATCTCTCCACAGACTCCCTAAATCCTCCCTCAAATCCCCCCAAACCTCCCAAATCCTCCCTAAGCCCCTCTACAGACTCCCTCAAGTCCTCCCAAACCCCTCTCCCAAATCCCCCCAAACCCTCTCAGTCTCCCAAATCCTCCCAAATCCCTCCTCCGACTCCCCAAGTCCCCCTAAAGCCCTCTCCCAGACTCCCCAAATCCCTCTCAGACCCCTCCCAGAGCCTCCCAAAATCCCTCCCCAAATCCCCAAACCTCCTAATCTCTCAGGCCCTCTCCAGACTCCCTCATCTGCCTCCCCAAATCCCAAACCTCCCAAACCCCTCTCAAATCCCCCCAAGCCCTCCAAATCTCCCCAAATCCCTCCCAGCTCTCTCAACTCCCCAGTCCCTCCTCTCCCAAACCCTCCAGAACTCCCCCAAAGCCTCCCCAAATCTCCCCAAACCCTCCTCAGACTCCCCAGTTCCTCCCCAAATCCCCCAAACCCTCCTAACCCCTAGCCCTCTGACCTCCCCAGACCCTCCCAAACCCGACTCCCCCAAACCCTCCCCCAAATCTCCCCAAGCCTCCCCAAATCCTCTCCCAAACCCTCTCAGACTCCCCAAATCCTCCCAGATCCCCCAAATCCTCTCCCAAACTCCCAAGTCCCTCTCAAACCTCCCCTCAGATCCCCCCAAACCTCCCAAATCCCCCTAGTCCCCATCTCCCAAACTCCTCTCCAAACCCCTCTCAGACTCCCCAGTTCCTCCCCAAACCCCTCCCCAGACTCCCCAAACCCTCTCAAATCCCCCCAAACCTCCCCAAATCTTCCCCAAACCCCTCTCAGACTCCCCAATTCCTCCCCAAACCCTCCCCAAATCCCCCAAAACCTCCCCAATTCCTCCCCAAACCCCTCTCAGACTCCCCCAAATCCTCCCCAAATCCCCCCAAAACCTCCCTAAATCCCCTTTAAACCCCTCTCAGACTCCCCAAATCCTCCCCAAACTCCTCCTCCAAATCGTCCCCAAACCCCTCTCAGACTCCCCAGTTCCTCCCAAGCCCTCCCCAAATCCTCCCCCAAACTCCTCCTCAGACCTCCCAAATCCCTCCAAACCCTCCCAAATCCCCTCAGACCCTCCCCAATTCCTCCCCAAACCCCTCTCAGACCCCCAATTCCTCCCAAATTCCTCCCAATTCCTCCCCAAACCCTCTGCGCTCCCAAACCCTCTCCCAAATCCTCCCCAAACCCTCCCCGACTCCCCCAAGCCCTCCCAGACTCCCCCAATTCCTCCCCAAACCCTCCCCAAATCCCCAAAACCCTCCCCAAATCCTCCCAAACCCCTCTCAGACCCCCAGTTCCTCCCAGAGCCCTCTCAGACTCCCAAATCCTCCCAGGCCCCTCCCTGAGAAGTGGGGGAGGGACCCAGGGAGGCTGAGTGAGAGGCTGAGAGAGGCTAAAAGTGAAGGCTAGTGAGAGGGAGGGTTTGGGTTTGAGGGAGATTTGAGGAGGCTGAGGAATTTGGGGAGGAATCAGAAGATTCCCTTGAGTGAGGATTCGATGT
This sequence comes from Luscinia luscinia, assembly GCA_034336685.1. Lineage (NCBI taxonomy): Eukaryota > Metazoa > Chordata > Aves > Passeriformes > Muscicapidae > Luscinia > Luscinia luscinia. The sequence continues at coordinate 260,564 of JAKWBO010000052.1, forward strand.
TCCCCCGGAGGTGGTGAGGCGGGAGAGTTGAGTCTGGGAGGACTGGAGACTCAGGGAGGCTGGTTCAGGGGGCAGGGTTTGCCAGGGAGGTTTTGGGGATGAAGGGGTTGGGGACTGGAGAGTTCCCCTGGGAATTGAGTGAGGGACGGAGGGAGGAGGACTGGGAGGCTGGGAGTCTGAGAGGTTTGAAGGGGTTGAGGTGGGGAGGTTTGGGGAGTCTGAAAGTGGGCCCACAAGGGCGGCTGGAGTTGGAGGGGTGGACTGGGTGGTGGGGAGCTGAGTTTGAGGTGGGGGTGGAGGTTAAGGGTTTAGGAGGTTTGAGAGGGATTGTCCTGGTTTGGTGATTTCCCCCCCCCCCTGGGGACTGGGATTAGAGATCTGAGAGGGTTATTGGCGCTATGTATCTATGTATGTAATGTATGTGTGCCTATGTATATTTCAGCTAACTGAGTGTGGCTGTGGTACCATTTGTTGTAGTAGCACATTTGTATGTATATTATTTTACTTGTTTGCCCACCCCAATGCTCTGCCCACTGCTGTGTATGTATCTGTACTGCTTTACCTTTATATT